>JAUESF010000080.1:7157425-7171705 GCA_032274765.1 Malacoctenus tetranemus
GGACAGAACATGTTAGAAGACTGATACTTTTCTTGACAAGGTTGAAAATATTGAGCTCGATGCTTGTGATGATGTCGGACTGCTGCAGGTATACTTTGTCTCACTTGGTCCATTCTGTACTTTAGCTGAAGCTTTCATCCACTCTGAGGAACAGAGCTGTCTCTCATTTCACTGCAATCCTGCCCACTGGAGACGAGCGCCATCAATAAACCATTAAGACTCAAGGTAACATTCGCATCCCCTCTTTATGACTATTTGCAACATTGTGTGCTTCTGCATTAAGAGCCGGATGCAACATGGTTTCTCTTTTTTTTTACCATGTGTATATCTCCAGAGTACAATGCATTTCAACGGCCACAAGTCTTTAAAACGAATGCATCATGTAAACACGTCACATCCAGTCATAAAAGAAGAGTTATGTATGTGTTGTGAAAAATATTGCGTTATTCCTGGAAGTTATTTATTCCATCTCACAGCAACATAAAAGATGTGTGGCTGTAAGTGACATTATTGTTACATTTACACTGCCTTTGATGCATTGGCAACACAAGACTACCATTATTTCTCCACCTTAATACATGTCAGTCGCTGCCTCCACATTTTGTTGACATTTCTTTTCACTGTAATTTGTAAATAGGCTTACTTGAAAAATCAGTTTCTTTAGAAACTGGTGTTATGGCACACGATAATAAACAAATGCAGCTATATATCAACATCTAATGTGGAACAATAAGAGTGAATCGGCCAGCATTAGACTAGCAAACAGTGATCAACATCTCGTGCAATGTGTCACTACAGCACTTAAATAATGACTATCTGTGACCTCATGAGAGAATTATGCAGCGAAATATACAGTGATCCAAACAATAATATAGTTTGTGACAACACAAGCGTTGCTGTCATATAGGATGTTGCATTTTGCATGACAATGATCACAAGGTTTGTACTCAAGAACAACCTCCTTTATAGTCCCATATAAAAGATAGTCAGATGAAAAGTACAAAGTCCTCTTCTCAAAACTTTATCCCTTAATCAGATACTTTGTACTTATCCATATTCAATTGCACCATAAATGTAGGTATTACATTCACTGCATCTGCAAGATACATTCAAAGTACATTGTTAAGGCAAATCCAAAAGGACATATTGTGATACTATGACAGTTTATTGTGGAAGTAAATATATGAACAACATGTGAATTTCTTAAACAACAAAGTAGATAAATGTGTGGGTGTGAAAGTCGGAAATTCGACAGTGCTCCGAGAATATGCGATTCATGACTTCCAACCTCGCAGAGTCCATCGCGGTGCAAGTGCAACAAAGTGGATGCCCCCATTAGCAGTCACTGACGTGTCTTTGTATGCAAACAGACGCACTCTGTTTACTGACTCACGAACAAAAAGCGCTGAGTGTGTGCTGCCTGCACCTTCAGCGCGACCACACGCTCCTGCTCTGCCTCTCCCGCTCTCCCTCGGGTCTCTCACGAGGCCTTGACCTTTCTCAGATTTTAGTTTATTTATTTATTTTGTCTGCATGTCCTGTCCACACTGTCCGCCGTGCAGCAGCGAGGCTGAGAGAACAGGAAAAGAGAGCAGGCTTGACGCTGTCTGCTACACAAACCACACATTTCTTTGTCTCGTTACTTCCTCCTTCTCCTCGAAGCCTCCCTCTCTCCCGAGTTGTGTTTGTGCACCGCTTTCCCACCACTGCTGACACATACAACTGATAGAAAAAAAAGTGCTGCAACGGAAAGAAACTCACCCCTTCTCCTCCCCTCGCCCACCCCCACCCCCCTCTCTCCCTCTGCTATTTGTCCCTGACGCACACACATCCACGCAGGCATTTACTCCCTCGTCCTGTGGGTCGGTCTGCTGTGTGTACTTACTCGTCAGAGTCCCTCTTTCCTCTCTGTCTCTGTCTAGGCTCTTGTTTGGAGATAATGTGGCGTCTGCGGAGGAGGAATTAGCTTGACGGCTAACTTCCTTAGCACAGCTGTCGGGTAATAAATGCTATTACTGAGCTGTCGGCAGGATCTACTTTCACCGCACAGCAGAAGAGGGGCTCCCACTTCTATCCAGCGACTGCGTTTTACTTCCTTATTTTCATCAGCTGTTGTCTGCGGGTTTTTTTTTTCTATTTCCTGCTCATAGCCTGCTGCCAGTGTGAGAGCGGCAGAGACACACAGAGGCTGCAGAGAGAAAGCCTGTCTGACAAGCACAGCAGCCCTCAGAAAACCGGAGGCACTCGCTCTACTGCAACGCAACATTTGCCTCTTTTGCAACAACACGTAACAATACGTTATCTAAAGCACACCGATTAGTTAAGTATTTGTTCTAAAATAAATAAATGAGCTCCACACTGCATTACAATGACGCTGGCGATTTTTGAGTAACATCAGTATTATGGACGAAATTAAAAATTCATTAATGGTGCGTTCACGATTCTGGGAAATTGGATTACCAATTTGCTGAATGGAAAATATTTTTGAACTTTGGAGTTTTTATCTGAGAATAGTTTAGAAAAGCTAACCTCAGTCATCTTTACCAGTTTAGTTATTAGCAAGAGTTCTGCATTCAAATGATCTTTCTCTTGTCTTTCTTTCTTTGTTTCCGTTTCTGGTTGTTCCTGTATTCTATTTTCATTTCTATTTCCTGACAATTTGTTTCAAATTTCATTGATACTTTTCATTATATATGCACTTTCATAATCAATGACAAATGGTCTGATTTTTTTTAGACTGAAGTCTTTTGTTTACGATCAATAAAAGTAAAAACAGCTGAAATTTCAGATGTGTCGAAGTGAAGATTACAAACACATGTGCTTGTAAATACACTTCTATTAACATCTTGGCTTAGTCATAAAAGAATAGTTATTTTTTGTCTCAAGCTTTGTTTGCTTCCATTTTAAGTTAATGACAACAGCAGTCAGTTGAAAGTGATTTCCCATCTCATTACCAACTGAAGATGAATTTCTCTTTTCAGACACACAAGGAAGACTGGAATTCTGCAGAACCCCAAAGTAGTTTAATAGTGTTCTGTTTTCATCTTTTACTTTTCTACTTCTTGAAACAATAAACAAATCAAAAGTTTTCCTCCTTGACACAAAAAACCGCGACATTTGTTCTCGCTCTTTATGGAGCCAAAATAATTTCAAAGTAAACAAGTACAACTGAATCCTATCAGACGGAACTGAAAATAGAATTTCCGCGTTGCAAATAACAATCAACAAAGCGCTATATTCAGACAAAGACTTGCTTGATCAAGTTCCTTCCAAGAGAGAGTGAAACAGCACTGCAGCTGTAACAATGTTACGACAGTTTACGAAGCCAGATGTTTGACAGTCGGGTTCAGCTGCGATCTGATTTCCATATCTTCTGATTTAACTCGCGATATGTGAGGCACGGTAGAAGCACGTGTGTTTCTCAGTTCATTAATACAAATAGACACGTTGAAGCTGGACGCAGCTACTGTCATTTCTTTTCTGTCAACGAGATTTAAATCAGTGAGCTTCAGAACTCGGATGTACTGCACATTCGTAAGTTAACTGCAGTGTGTTTGATTCAGATATAATCATCAGGATTGGAAAGTGACCATATTTAATAAATGTCAAAGTTTCCAAAACTACTGGAGTGAAATGTGGATTATAAAGTAAAGCAGCAGGGTTTAGTTCTCTTCATTAAAAGATGTGGAAATGTGTCAAATATTAGTTCTATTTGGGATGGCTGGTGTCGTTCTTATATCCATTATAGGATTTTGTTGTTGTTTTTCTGTTGTCATTACCAGTAATCCAAACAGAGCAGATTAAAAGGGTATTTTGGTGCTGAGGATTGACCCCCCTCCCTTTTCTCTCCTGGGATTTGGTGGTAGTTGGCAAAAACAGGGTGTGTTTGCATCACGAAAATGAAATTGTGTCTTCCCAATATGCAGTTAAATGTCAATGAGGCAAGCGCATGTCATTGACAACTCCAGGACCAAATGTATTTATCCTACTGCAAGAGGAAAAGGTTCAACTGGGAGAGCAAACAAATTGTGAATTTTTACTACCAGTGGTAATGGGGAGTTTCTAATTATGATGTCTGCTTTCCCCTTCTGTTCGTGTCCTCACCCTCCATAAAGCAGCATGGAGAGACAATGGAGCAGGATTAGAGGTCTGGAAGGAGATACAGGGAGACGAGGAAAAACAAGCTGTTCTCTGTGGAGAGATCTAAAATGGCTATTGAGCTGGGCTTCACACGAGCAGCATTTGGCAAATAATTGTTGACTGTGTCTGATTTGAATGGCACGCCATAAATAACGGGAAAGCTCATTCCAAGAAAGCCTCCAGCCTCCACTCGATATAGATGATGATGTTGGTTTTTGCCAAAGTTTTTGAGCCGTTATGAAGAGGTTTGTTCTTATGTAAAGATTGTCACCAGAGAAGATTTATTGTGGGACTATAAACTCGAAGATTGTCTCAGCGTCTTGGCATGAAGCTTGTTTTCAGCGGGCGCTGATGTGATGGCTGAAACAATGTTTCCAGAGGGCATTTAATCAGAACAGATGTATGATGCTGATTAGACTTACAGCTGATTTACAACTGAAAGGACAAATTATTTTGCCACACATATTGGAACAAGATTATGTATAAGTTATCTATGCGTCGAATGCTTGTTCGACGTATAAGTCCCCCCACTGTGTTATGTTATGTTGCGCAGTAAAAGACAGCATCATCCTGCATTTTTGCATAAAACCGAAAACAATTAAAAGCCTCATTGAGTCGCAATTCATTAGAATAAGCACTCAATATAAATACAATATGTGGCGACTGGGATGCTGATCTGTTTTCCCTCTCTTGAGGAACCGTAGTGAAACAAAATGTGACACGCAATAGGGGCTAAATTTGTTTACCTAAATTGTGTTTCTGCAGCTCAGAAAAAGCCCGCGCATGGATGCTGGCAACACAAAGAACATCAAGCACTCACGAATGCCAGCCAAGAGTGAAGGAGGGAGCTTTGGCAGACGGGCAGAGCAGACAGAAAACACTTACCTAATGCCTCAGTTTTAACATTGTTTTATTGGCATGAGGTCAGTGGTTGGACTTAACATGAAATGTCCTTCAGTGCAGCGCAACACTGAGGAGTGCCTTTTCGAAGTGAGCCCCTCTCTCTCTCTCTCTCTCTCTCTCTCTCTCTCTCTCTCTCTCTCTCTCTCTCTCTCCACCCCCTCCACCTTTCTAGACTTGACTTCACCTTGCAGCGCCCCATTTTGCCCTCTGGACTATTTCCTGGATGCTCTTGACTTTTCCACGACTCGCAACTCGCCATTGTTTGTGAAAAGCAACCAAACATTGCTGAATAAATCTCTTAACCCCTTCGAGCCTCGTCTGCAGCCTGGGCTGATGCAGAGAGTAAAAAGATGTGGTGGGTTTCACCCAGGCGCAGAGCCTCCGCTGAAACATTTAGGCTGCTTCCCCAAACATCCTTCTGGCCAGAGGCAGAAACCCCCCGGAGGGGGACAGGGATTGCATTATCTTCTGCATCTGGACCACTTTTTAGGGGGAAAAATGCACCACCATACATATTTTGCAGACTGTTATCATTCTAGACTGTTTTCTATCGAAATACTGGGAGCCCTGTTCTTAATGAAATGCAAATAATGATGCAATTCAAAAGTGTCCGGGCAAACTCTATAGTGATCTGTTTGTGGACCCTCCCTTCAAAAAAACAGCCCACGACTCTCCACCCCGATAATGACAGGAGATTTCCTCCTTTGCCTCCTTTGGTGTTTTATTTGCTCAGTAGTGTTTATCATCTCTCCTTTCCTTCTCCGCCTGCGTGTTTTACGTCTTTATAGAGCATGTCAGGGAAAGGACAGCTGTCCAGACGGATCAGCCGCGCAACGATCAGTGAGGTACAGGTGAGGAAGCAGCAGAACTCACGCGTGGTTTGTTTAAGGACAGCGCACATGAAGGGCAGAGATATAGGTGATGTTTGTGTTTCAAACAGCCTTGACATTTGAGACATATTTCTGTGAGCATTTTTCACAATATTTAATCTGTCAGCGCCGGCAAGGCAGCCGCTACAGTCTGCAGTCTGCAAAGGAAAACCATGTCATCTCAATATTCTCATGAGGATTATTCAAATTAGTTCTTCCCTTAATTTCCAATTACTGATTATAATATCCTTCACAGTTTTTGGCTACAGAGCTTATATCCAGCTAAAGTCTCCTTTATTTAAAGTTATTTTATTCAGCTTTTGTTTGAGTTGTACTTTACTCTAAATGTTTGAAATTCATTGACAAAGAAATACTTGAATTAATTAAAATAAGTTGTACAATTTATATGGAAATAATCAGATGTGATTTAGTTTGATTAACCAGTATTTATTAAGAAACCACCAGTCTTTGTCATTGTACACATTTTGTGCCTTAAACACATTACAGACCAAAAAAACCAGTCCTGTTCGTCATCCAAATGACTAAGTGCACTCACCAGCACCAGCAGTGTTGTTTCACACCTGAAGTCTTCACCTCTGGATCCTCGCTCTCAGAAGAGGCTGCAGATTAGACCGGCGCTGCTGTTTGAGGCGATAATGCTGTTTGAAATCCTCCGTACAGCTCAAGCAGATACTTTTTGTGTTCATTTTCCATTCTGAACCATGCAGCCCTTCACAGGTGATGGTGCTACAATGCCCATAATCTTTTTCTACCCTCCGAGAGGTGTTAAGTGGTACGAAATGTCTCCTCAGCTCTCTGAGTCTTTTTCTCTCAAACCGCAGAATTTTGGCTGCACTTTTTCATCCTTGTGCTGTTTTTCTTTGTGCTCCTGTGAGTTCTGCCTCACGTCTGTTTTTCATTAACCCTCTGCTCATTTTTAATTAGACTGTTTGTGCAAAACATTAATCAAAGGGGTTATCAAACATTCATCTGGGTTTCTATATGTTAACTTTGACAATCATAATAGTAACTATTTCATTCGTCAGAAGTTCCCTTCAGATAATACAGAAAAAAAATATATTGATCTATTATTCATGCAACCTTATTAAGATATCAGAAGAATTATTATTTCAGAGACATTCATGGAGTCGGCACATACATTGATTTTCACTGTTCTCTGTTTATTCAGTGTCTCTCTTGAGAAACGTGCATCTTGTGAGCGCTTGTGCATTGCACCGTATGTGGGAATAGACATACAAAGTAGATAAACTGGTGAGGCGTTACTGCCTTGGCTTATATCTTCCCCCACCTTCCCCTTCTCTTATCAGCCTCCTCCACACATGCTGTGATCACAGTGAGTGTCTTATACCAGCGGTCCAGGAGCAACCATGTGCACCCAGCAGGCTCCTCCTGGTCCACTTAAGCCCGAGGGGTGATAATAATGTTGTTCAGAATCAGACATCCAGCTCACCTAATATGATGACTTTGAATTCTGGCGGTGCGGCTCAGTGTGTGGAAGCAATTAAGCTTAAGCTTGTATTCCTGAAGCAATTTGAAAAGTATCATACATCGGTAAGCTTTTCATTCTTTGGGCTTGCTTGGAGGGAATTTTGACACAGTGGAGATGGATTGGCTGTGTTTTCATCATTTATTTGTTTTCATTATTTTTGTGGAGAAAAATATGAGAAACCACATTTTTTGTTTGTTGTCTAAAAAACATACAATGACTAGATTTTCTGACAAAAAACATGGCAAATCCAAACCCAAACTGGCACTACAGTATTTGGGAGCTGGTCTAATCTTGTGTATTGGCTGTATTCCCAGAGCAAAGAAGCCTTACATGTTTGCTAACACTGTGCGCTCAGCCCAAATACCAGACTGTTACACTGTGACCTCACCACACTATCTTAAAAATAACATCTGATTTTTTTTGTCCTTTATATGTTACAGCTGCTCATATGTTCCATTTTTATCAAGTTGCTTTCCCAAAACATGATTAGAAATCGTTATTTTGTAGAATACATGGCTGATAACATTTGTCACCGAGCATCCATGTTTTTTGTCATTCTCCGCAATGAGTTCTGGATATATGCGTTTGCTCACGTACATTGGAAGTGCACCAATTTCACTCCCATTCCTCACTTGGAAAAAAAACATTCTGCTGGCCTGAAATGAAAAGAGAAACTTTATCTTTCAGATGATTTGTGTATACAAGACGTTGCAGACTGCAGTTTGTTATCTCCGGAGTTGACCATCCTTGAACTCGCTGTTGGATTTTTGCCCAAAAGACAGATTTTGATATCGGAGCTGCATAGAATAAGAAAAATGCCCTTTTTAAAGAATCAAGTTTGTGAAATTCAAGTTCAGAGGGTCAAATAATATGAATTTAAGGAGGCATAAATAAAGGATGCACAAATACTCCCACCAGCTAAGGTGCTCAGTGCACAGGACATCTACAATTATGCTTTTGCAAACTAATGTGGTATTTTTTTTATTCAGTTTGTTAAAAATGTTTAGAGTAACACTTGAATTGTCCACATCAATTCTTTGTCTCAATACTGTTTTTCAACTGCCTGTCATAGAAAAGTCCTCATTTACAAATGGAGATTTTTCTCTAATCTGGGTCAAACCTTGTGGATACAAACTGATGCACTTTCTCCTGTCAGGCAGGCCCGGGAGCAAGACAGTGAGCGGAACTCAATGGGTGGTTTGTCTGAAGGTTTGCTGCGTCTTGGCTTTACTCACAACATGCTCGCTTTTTTTTCCCAAGCTACATCTGTGCTTCATCAGCGGCAAACAAGTGTGCGCTTGCCACTGAGTCATACCACCGTCATCCAGGCTTCAAAAGTGAGCGAGCGTAAGAGCTTGTGTAAATAAAATTATGCCCACTCGGAGAAATTACCATCAAGTGCGGCCTGCATGCAGGAATGTTCAAACAAACCATCACACATCGCTGAGATTAATGACCTTTTTCAACAGTCATGCATGCTTGGCCACAGCTGGACCGCAGTTCGCCATGACATCATAGCCGCGGACGCAGAACAGATCACTGGCACTGTACAACAATGACATCCTGTGTGTTCCCCCTGTCGTCCCTCTCGGCAGGCCCCCCGAACGTGGGCGCCGGGTCACAATGCTCCTCTGTGCCCCCGGACGTATGGCATCCTGGCACCGGCGTGGCCCTGGAAGGTTCTCAGGATGAGCTCTCGTGCCAGAAGCCTTCAAAACCGCCCAGATCCCCTGGACGATGTCCTCTAGGGGGCCCATGCTTGATTGTCTGGGGCTCGGTGTGAGAAATCCGGAAAGACAGACACCTCGGAGGTGAGCGAGTTTGGTGAGACAGGCAGCGGATGTGAGAAAAGGAACGCGACACCTTTTTCAACAGATAAAAATTGGCCCGTTCTAACAGCAAAAAAACAGGTACTCCATTTGGCTGGTGGAGCAGTCGCAGGCTTCCACAATTTTGCTGATAAAATAGTCTCCCGATTTAAGAGTTTCCACGCATTTTTTGTGCTTGGAAAAGAAATGGGCAAACATATTTCCCAACGAAACCTGACAACCAGTCTTTAAAGGAAAGCTTTTTTTTACATCACAGACCTCTCATTATCATTTAATCTTGATGCCGGCCTTGTTTGATTTGCGCCCCCTGATCAAAGTCTCGCACTGATCTGAAAGTAAACCTGCACGTCAAAGGGTGGCGGGCGTGAACCTGACTCCTTCCCCTGACTGGATGGAAATCTGGGGAACGGGAGAGGCCGAGGGACTGAGACTGGCTCCATCGCTGAGGTAATTACGGATTTAAAAGTGGAAGAGACTCACACAATGATCGCTCAGACGACTGCGCCCGAGGCCATCGAAATGAAGGCGAGCCTTTTGTGTGTGTGGCGCTGATGTGAGTGACAGACTGGGGAGAAAAGGAGAAGAAAGAGAGACGGGGGGGAAAGAAGTGTGAGAAGGAGGAGAAGAAGGGGAAGAGCAGGTTGGAAGCGGAGAATACCTTTGGCTAAAGGGTGGAAACATGTGAGGGAAGGGGGGCGCAGAGAAATCTGTGAGTGAAAGGACGGCGATTGAATTTCGTCTTCACAGGCAAGAACACTGCCTGAGAGCAAACAAAGGGATGAAAAGATGACCTGCCGCTGGTCTCTGACTGACGGTTGGACAGTCCCCCATCTCACTGATGGCGGTTCCTCCTTTTAACTCCCTTTCTTGCCGCGAGTCTCCCACCGCCACTGTCCACATCAACTCCTGAAACAATTACCGCACCGCCCGCGGGTCGACGGAATGCAGAGTCAGCAAACACTTGTCGAAGACTACCTGGAATGGGACGCAGGATAGGGGGGGGGGATGAATCGAGTTGTGTGAGGGGGGAAAAAAATGGGAAAATTCAATGACAGTTAAGCTGCTTATTAATTTGGCTGACGCTGCAAACGTGTGTGTGTGGACATGTGTGGTTGTGATCTGTGTTGTCGCTCTTATTTGAGGGAGCGCAACGCCAGTCACAGAAAAAAGGAGATTATGAGATTAAGTGGCGGGCTTCTGGGAAATAAAACTCATCTACGAATGAATCCGGCAAGTACAATGGCACTACAGTGAAGCGGGCCTTAATTGAATTTCCGGCCAGTGTGTGTGTGTGTGTACGTATACGCGGCAGCATGTGGGAGTGGGTACACAACAGGAATGCGCCGGGTAGCGTTGCTCTATAAAAATATACCGCGCGTTGCATCATGTGACAAAGCGGGGGCAGAGGGGTTACCTTCACTTTGTAATGGCTTTACTGAGAGCACGGAAATGAATCGCTAAATCAGTGGGATTGATAATCGGCTCTGGGTGGGAAATAACCTGCGGAGAATCACAATGACTTTGCTTTTATCTCCCGCGCTCACAGAGTTGCTCGTCTTGCTCAAGATTGCCTGGCGAGTGCAATACATAATCCCATGGGATTAAATTGTTTTTTACATGGAACATGTGTAACATCGCAGCGGAATAATCTTTTATCCACGGTAAATATGAAGTCAGGGCTTTGATGTTAACTACTGCAGGGCCACTGCGAGTTTCCCCACTTCCTCTCTCCTGCTCTTTCTTTCCCTCTCCGGTTCCCTCTGTGTGTTTAGAAATAGGATCTTACACCCTAAATTGAAAATGGGTCTGCGTCGCAAGGCTCAACACATGGCCACAGATGTGTAGCAATATTTGAGAAGGGGGGTGGAGGGGGTGGGGATCTGTGAGGAGGAAAATAAGACACAGGGAGGGAGCAACTGAGGGAAGGACACAAAGGGAAAATGGGGACTGGTAGGAAGAGGGGAGAGGAAGATGACGACAAGAGAGAGAGAAGGAGGGAGGGGGGGGGCATTCGACAGACAGGAGTATAGAGCAAAAAGAAAGATGAGAGAGGGAGGGGGGAGGGAAGAGAAATGGAGAGGAGTTTAGAGGCTCTCAAACACTTTGCACTCCCAGCACAGCAGATGCCACATTCTGTCTGGCACAGTGATCTGTGGGCCTGCTCTATTTATACCCTCTCTGTGTCACTTCAGGGCCAGCACAACACTCGCAAACGCGCGCGCACATCCACCATCAGGCTCTCGCTGCTCCCCTGGCTGACTGAAACGTAGCAGGTTGGAGAACCTCGCTGCATGGGGCGGAGATGGAAAACAATGGGAGGGCACACACACAGACAAAATGGGAACAGAAATTACATGATATCGTTTGTTGGGGAAACTGTTCGAATTTCCACTTTCAAAGTTTGCCTGCAACTCGAATGCGAGCGAGAATGAAGGTGCCGATTTGACTTTTTTTTTTTTATTAATGCCTGGCTGCTTTTAGTTGGCAGGCCAGACCATGAGAAAAGGGAGGGTGAATAAACAGTGGTCTGATTAAGCAGCAGGGGGAAACTGGAGCCTGTGGAAGCGCCCTGGTTACTGGGAGTAACGGCCACAAGTTACATCAGCTCTCTGCCTTCACAATAAGCCGCGTTGGGAAACTCAAAGGGGGAAAATCTTAGTAAGGGTGTGAATATAAAAGAGAGGGTGGAGGGAACACGAAAAGGCAATAAAAGAGCGACACTTTCGACATTTAAAGCGGCAACAATAAATACACAGTCAGTGGGTTTTTTAAAAAACTGCAATTGTTCATGAATCATCACACACTTCATTCTCGTCTCGGGCGGAGGAAAAGCTTGATAACGGCGCGGCTTTAATTCAAGGAGCAGCCTACCATGGATGAAAGCAGGGCGTCTTTACTCACGCTATAAGTGTAATCTCATCTGTGGTGCCGCGTTGCATTGTTAAGAGGCAGAGCCCCGGCATGTTAAATGGCCTTTGTTTGTAATCAATCAGGCCAAATGTTACAGAAGCGAAGCAGGGTTCATTACACATCCGCTCGGAGAAACGACAGCGCCCCACACATCCATCAACTTCACACACCGCGGGCCCCCTTCACTGTAACACTAGCTGGTTGGGGGCAGCGGGCTCCTCGCCGGCAAACGCAAACACACTCGCACATTAGTCTGTGACCTATTACGTTTTATGCAAAGTCATACCAACACAACCCTAATAGCACCAAACATAGGTGGCTTTCGAAATCAAGAGGAATATTTCATGCAGGTGCATGAATAAAAAGAGAGGTGGGGGGGGAAGAAAGGAGCTTGGAGGCAATCTTTGAAGGGTCACCTTAGATATTAAGAGATATAAAAAATGAAATTGTGTTTGTTCTGGCTCGGTGTGTCTGTCAATGTGGGAGACAAACTTCAAAGATGCAAGCCACTGCCTGTATCCAGTCATATGAGGAATGGGAAACCAAATGAAAGGCGAGGTAACTGTGCTTCAGCTGTGTAAACCAGTGAGCGAGGGCTCCAGCTGTCAGAGGTACAGAGGATAAGACAGAGCCGTGCATATGCGCGCCACTGACTGTAGGAGAGAACAACAACAAACGCTTCCTCCTCTTTGAAGTGGACCCGATCGCCCTCCCTCTCCCCCCCCACTTCCCCCCTCCCCGCTCCCCCTCCAGTGTCCATCAGCGAGCCATAAATCCAGGCTCTCATCTGCCGATGTGCCTCTGAAGTTCAGGAATGCCCGTGTAGGATTTGAGGCCCGGTGAGTTATGGGAACACCTGGGAGGGGGTGAAGGAAGGGGGGGACAGGGAGAAGGAGGGGAGGACGGGGAGCCGAGACGTACTTACACCAATGAAGGGCAACATGCTGACAGCCAACAAGGCTGATTGATTAGTTCTGGTGGACAACTATCTTAGGAGCGGGTAATATGCCTTTGAATCATTGAATAACCATGGAATACAAGCCTGCTGTTGGCATGCACGTACTCACATGCACCTACTGTTTTTACAAGCGAGTGCGACGCAGGCTCGTGTGTCCAGCGGCGACGTGGGATTGAAAAGCTTTGCAAAGAACTGGATGTCAAAGACAGGGGTGTTTTTTGAAAAGGCTGAGGGTTAGAAAAACAAAACACGGCCCAGGTCACCAGCCATGGGCTGCCTCTGTTGCTCCTGTGCATCAAGCTCATAGTCTCGAAGCCCTCATGCTAACAGCCACTCATGTCACTGTCACGGTACCCGAGCCGGCAAAGTCATCACAAGTGAAAGCTGCAATTTACTTGCGTCTTCAGTCTCGATTGTTTCCTGCATAGAACAAGTGTGTTGATTGTTCAGCAGCAGTGATGTCTTAATTAGTGTAGGGCCCGCCTTTTGTTCCAAGAGTTTTTGCCGGTTAATTGTTTAGACAATGACTCTCTGAAAACAGTAAAGAAAAATATTACTCTCACATAAATTGCTCCCATTCTTGAGCTGCTGCTTTTACCCCTGTCAAAATTCCTTTCTCACTCTGAAAACATGCTGCGCTGAATCACAATGGCTGATAAAGTACCACTCGCAATTCCTCTAGAAACAATGAGCACTTGATATCTCGTGGACAAAGAGACCTTCAATTTGGACAGTTTGAGTGATAGCTGGTGCTTCAAATGGGTCGAAAATAGGCTGAAACTTTCAGGAATTAGTTAAAAAAATATTAACTCACTTGAAATGGGGAACTCTGTATGCTATTGGCTTATAAACAGCAATGCATAACACTGGACTGGATGTTGAATGGATGTTCTGGATCTCATAGCGCATTGGTACCCAACCCGAGGTCCGGGTTTCCTTTGAGACGTTGGGATCAATGGGAAAATCTGGAACGGACCTTTTTATTTAGGGTTTTATTTTGAAATTCAACTAGTAATTGAAGAAATAAGTCAGGATTTCTTGTACAGCTGAATTAAAACAACTTCCAGTCTCTTCAAAACAAAAACAACATTTTGATTCTCCTCACGTCACGTGCAATACAGTTTCAAACACACGCTGCTTAAACAGGTAGCTGGTTAGAGC
>JAUESF010000080.1:7227799-7248406 GCA_032274765.1 Malacoctenus tetranemus
GTGTGTGTGTGTGTGTGTGTGTGTGTGTGTGTGTGTGTGTGTGTGTGTGTGTGTGTGTGTGTGTGTGTGTGGTCGTCGGGCTTCACTGGCTGATGTAATGAGCTCTCTGTGGCTGTGTGTGTGTGTGTGTGCAGGAATGCCCTTTCTGTCAACACTGAGGGGTGGTGTGAGGAGAGCGGGCAGGGCCACTGCTCGGGGCTGCGCTCAGCACCGGCAGACTCCAGTGTTTAATTAGTGAGAGAACATCCATCCTCCTTAGTCCTCTTATTGGCAAATCCTAAGCGAGAGCGTAACACCCTCGCACCGCACCCGCAGAGACTCATGAGCACAAACGATCATGAAAAATATCTCGCGTCCGGAGGAGACGGGGTGCGTGGCGAGTTCGAGGGGCTCGCCGTGACAATGAGCGCGTCCTTTTATCTGTGCGTTGTCGAAACGGAGACTATGTCAGGTGAGTGTAGTGATGTATGAAACGTGATTTGTGCACTAATCCCATTTCACAGGGCCAGCTGCCCAAAACAGATGTCATCTCTTCATTTACCCACAGAAAACCTGATGGCGCAGACACCCTTTGTCTACAGTAAATATGGAGTCATGCTCCTTTTCATTCACCACATTGCTTTCGATCTGACCTAAATCCAACCGGTTCTCACCTCCCTCATTCCGTTTTCTGTTCTGCGTTTGTTTACACTCTCCATCCTTTGTCTCCTCCTCACCTCCACCAGCCACACCTTCCTTCATCCTCCCCTCCCCCACTTTTTCCATCCGCCCTTCCCCCATACATTGTTACTCATCTATCTTTATGTTGGCAATCTTGCCGTTTCACCCCTCCCACCCCCCTCTCCGCTACTGCGGGTCTACTGTAGTTGTAGTTGTAGTAAGGGGTGGGGGGTTGGGGGTGGGGTGGTCCTGCCTTCCTGGCTGATTTAATGAGCTCCGGTGGGGAATCGGACCGGCGCCATCAAAAAGCCGCGCGCTGCCGTATAGCGAGTCCCGTTAAACAGATGCGGCTCCGCTAATGATAGCGCTGTAGCACCGGCGCGTGTGAGCGCGGAGACGCGAGATGAGGAACGAGCGCGTCTGCTGAAAGGTGCGCGGGAGCGTCTGATAGACGAGGGGCTGGGTGGAGTACAGTAGCACCATCCGACATGACTATGGATGATCTTCTTTTCTCAGCTGATCTTTCATCTCTGCAGCTGTGGGCAAGCAATGGGGGCTGGGGCTGGGGCGGGGGGGTGGGGTGGGCGGGCGGGGGGGAGGGGGGGCTCTACTGGATGAACAGATACAAAATCCTTTTGGTTGCAGCTTAGACGCACCGAGCTGCAAACACAGCATCACAGTTAAGACTCTTAGAACATTATGGAAGGAAAAGGAGGGGGGGGGGGGGATAGAAACGCTGATCCGATGCATATGAATATCAGAGGTTTGAGAATAGGCTGCTCAAAAAGTCTCTCTTTTCTCTCCTTTTGAATAAAAAATGGCTGAGAAGACCCGGCGCGCACGCAGCTCCAGCTCCCGCAGTGACGGAGGTAACGGCTGAATTACACGCCATCAAAATGAAAGTCCCCTCTCATGCATTATCCAGATGACTTGGAATCACCTAAATCAGCCCAGTGGCAAAACACCCCCCACCCCACCCCATGTAATGGGGGCTGTCAGGGCCGTAATTACAGTGGGACTGGTCACATGTGAGAGACCTATGCAGACTCCAGCGCTGCCCTCAGGACTCACAGAGACACACTCTAATGATTCCCTCATTACGAGCACAAAGAGTTGAGTGAAACAAAGGGGAAACTTTACGGGGTGCTGAAGGGATGGCATGTATGAGCAATTTATTTACCGCCAGGACGGTGATGCGTCCGGATTGACTCACGGTGAAAAAACTCCCAAGTGGTTGGTGTTTAGGTGTGACACATTTTGGTTTTGTGAGACCTGCATTGAACAAAGTAGTGGGTAGTCATCTGAAGACAAAAGATCAGGATTCTTTAGAGACAAAAATCCTCTCTCTGTATGTGTTATAACTTGACATTCATCTTTGTGGATTAGAGAGAGAAGTGTGACCTATGAGGATTCAGTATTGTGCAGTGACGCCACATGTTGACCTCAGCATCAACGGTGGCGAAAGCAGCTTCTGCAGGAGAGATCGTTTGACCCGTGTTGTAACGTCTGTGGCACTGACCGTGGTACTGAAGACCTGCTTGGTGGCTACAAGGCTTTAAGGGCCGACTGCTCGCTCAGGGAAGTGTTCTGCTGTGACGACACTGACAAGGCAGATAAAAAAGGATGTGCTTAGAGCTGGTTTGTGAAATTAAAACAGAGGTTTGTTGCATTTTGTCAATTTATAGGAGACGATACTGTGAAGTTAGTGAGCAAATTCTGCTTTGCTTTAAAAGGGAAGTAAAGCAAAGCAGTAGAGGACTCTGAAATGACATATTGTTTGCGCTTATAAGTTCATGTCCTTTTGAATGTGTCGCTTTGCTCCCCAGTCGTCCATTAGCTCTTTTTAATCCAGTCCAGAAACAGTCAGTGGCAGCAATTGATTTGACTTGGGCGAATTGAGCGAAAATCTGCTTCATTCAACGAGCAATTCCTCTGGCTCGTCTCCAGTCTTTGATCAGATTGTATTTTTCACTCCAGGGTTCATTTGGACGCCGTTCAAGACGGCTTTTCGAGTGGCCTGCTGCGTGACTCCGAGCATCCACTCGTTCAGAATAGCTTCAATCGAGAGGAGAACGATAAGGCTTCACGAAGCACTTCGAGTTGCTCGTGGGGAAAAAAAAAAAGGTTCATTCAGGTGTTGTGTCATTCAGCACGAGTGGATAGAGAATTGATGTGCTGACAGTGGAAATGTCCAGCAAAATATATTTGTATTTGTAGACCAGACGCAGCTGTAAAGCACGAAATACCTGAAACACAACTGTTTGCTGGACTGCGTCCAGTCAGTGTGGTCTTTCCGGTTGACTGCATGTAAAGTTTTCCGTCAGCCTCGTCCGATGGGAAAATGTTTGTGCGGAGGACAACCTCTCTATCACTATCCATCAATGAAGGCATTCTTCCCAACGACCATCTCGGGATACATAATTGAGGGAGGCAGGAGGGGGGGGGGGACACAAAGCTTCCCTTTCTTCCCATCCTGGAATTTATCTCCCACTTCCTATGCACAGCACAACCTGAAGTGTTTGCTGAGAGCTTCCTCTGGGGAGGGGGAGGGGGTGGTGGTGGTGGTGGGGGTGCTGGTGTGGTTGGTTCACAGCTCCTAGGCAGCCAGTATGTGTGAGCCCGTTTTCTTCCCACTGTAATGCAAGTGGCTGTGAGGCCCAGAGGGGCCAGTTTATATCCGGAGCCTGGCCCGGCTCCAGTTGTCTTTACCTCACAATATATTGTGATGCACCAATCACGGGCGGGGGGGGGGGAGACGGGAGGGACGGGACGGGCAACGGGCCCCTCGAGGGTCCAGTGGGAAACTCGTCTTCTCATTTACATCTCCCCTTGTGCGATCGCATGGTACCGCAACAACCACAATGAGACAAGTACGACCGGAGAGAGACGGTCCGTGATGCAAACTTGTTGATTGCTGCGCGAGTACATGTGAATGGGAGGGCAACACTGTAGAGGGGAACGTGTGATGGGAGCTCATCAATTACTCACGCAGCAACACAACACTAAAGACGCTCTTTTCTGTGAAATTGTCTCGTGAAGTTTGCGTTCGGACACTTCTCTTACTGGGGATTGAATTTTCCCTTCGGCACAGGAAGGAGGCGAAAAAGTGCCCGTGCGCTTGCCAAAGTTTCCATCATTTATATGTAGTGTTTGTGCGGACGATGTGTTTGTGTGCCGGGCGTGTGTGTGTGTGTGTGGCTGCGAGCTTCCTCTTCCCCCCCTTCATCCCTTTCTCTCAGAGCCACAGAGTGTTGCTAGGACAACCCCTCGTGGTCCTCGCTGCATCGCGGCCGCCCTCAATGCCAGCACTCAGGGAACCTCCTCGCACTGGGAAGGCTGCATAAAATTGGGATAATCGCCGTCGATTATGGGACACAATGGGCTGCCGCTTCTGAAAGATTCATTCATCCTGGAAAAAGAGACTGTGGAGGGGGGGAGAGAAAGGGGCGCCTTGGTCCCTCCGCTGCTCTCCCACGGTGGGCACAGGCATGACATCAGTGGCCTGAAAGAACGGGCATTCTGGACATGCCCACTGCCCGCCCCCCCCTCCCCCCTCGTCGCTATACCCTTGCGCACCCCCCGCACCCCCTCCCTCCCCTTCTTTTCTCGCCCCTGCCAGTTTGGATGCAGCGCTTGGCCCGGCCGAGTTGGGGCCACTGCCACTGTTTGCGTGTGAAACAAAGACCCTCAGAAGGAAGAGAGAGGAAGCAGAGAGCTTCACATGGTACCAGCCAAGAGCAGGGATGGCTGCCTCGGCCGTCCCCTCACAGGCCCCTCTTTTGGCTGAGAGGTACTGGTGTGACCCCAGTACCCCCTTCTCCCCCAGTGTCCCTCTTACTCCCCCCCCCCCGTAACCCCTTCTTCTCTGCCCTCATCCCTCGCTCTCATCTGAAAACGCACCCCGAGAGAGACCCTCTGAATGAGTATGACATGTCAAGGGATTTAGGATGAGTGATTTCTCATGACACAACCTTTGCAGACAGTGACGGCATTCCTCCGGCCTTTGTTGCGCGGCCGGTCGTTTGTTTGAAGAGGAAATAGCTTTCCAACACAGTTCCCTAATTAGAATAATGTGATACCGCTCAATACGATGTGAAGTCCCATGCTGCTGGGAGACTCGAGGCGAAATCAGCGTGACACCGTCCTCACATGGAGCACATAGATCACTCGGGCTTTGGCGTGTTCTCAGTGAACGGTGGGAATACATAAATCTGTACACTGAAGTGTGTGCGTGTGCACGTGTTTGTGTGTGTGTGATCTGAGGACGTCAGCATGTGGCTTACCTTCTTCGATGACATAATGGAGCATGTGAAAACACGTAAATGGGGGAAGTGCACCTCACTGTGTGTGCTGCCTTTAACCAGAGAGACGCGGTGGACGTTAAACTCTCATCTGGTCGGCTGGGTGACCTCAAAGCGCCAAAACGTTATGGATTATAAAATCTCTCGTCCGTCGTTCTCCCATCATTTATTCCCCTGCTCAGCAGAACGAGTACTTACAAAGCACTACTGTCCACATTGTGCCATTAGCGGGCATCATCATCATCATCATCATCATCATCATCATCATCATCATCATCATCATCAGCATCATCGTGCTCATCTCCAACCTGGCCTCTCTCGAGCTTTCCATGTTTGCTGGATGTGTCTGGGAGCAGACTCTCTGGGGGGATTACAGTGTCCAGGGAATGGAGGGACCCTGGGATTTGGCTCTTAAGCTCAGATATTGACTCCTCCCTCCCCTCCCCCTTCTTCTTCTCTCTCTCTCTCTCCCTCTCTCTTGTTTTTTTTACACTTTTTATTTACTTTTAGGTTTTGACGAATGTGTGTCTGCGTCACCGTTTTAGTGAGAGTGTGTGTATGTGGTCTTGATGTGTCGTTGGTGGAGTCAGGAAGGTGGGGGCTGAGGAGGAGGAGTGGGGGGGGGTTGTGGTAGCAGACATCAGGATGGGGCAATTCAGGTTGCCGCGGCTGTGGCTGTCGTCTGGGCTGCGTTGACTGGCCTCTCTCTCCGGATGCTTTGAGCGAGCTGGTGGACAGCTGAGCGCGGCGAGCTGTCAGCCGAGCGCCGGTCTTCTCAGAGGCCAGCCGCAGCCTGGGACCCGATCTGCTGACATCTGGCAACGCTCGTAGATGGAGTAGCCGCGGTCAAGCCAACGCTTTCATTGTGCCGGTTCGCTTCGAAAATACCAAAGGGCTGCACATCTGACCCCCGGTCGATGTACATAGCACTTACCTCAACTCCCCCAGAAATGAAGTAAGTGGAAGGTCTTTTTTTTGTCAGCTTGAGTGACAGTGTTTATTTTTTCTCTTGTTGTCTTTTGTTTAAGATGATGTAAAGTTGCGATTGTTTTTTTTTTTTCCTGTTTTCTTCTGAAATCTTCAGTGGAGATTGTGTGCAACCCATGTCAGACGGCTCCTGTTAGGACCTTCATTAATTTTTCATGGCTTTACGGTTCTGTAATGCAATTAATCTGACTAAGCCCCTCGGCCAAGATTAACTGGTTTAAAAGATGATCCCATTAGAGGCTGAAGGAGAAGAAGTCCCGAGTGCGTTTTAAACACATTGAAATGATCAATTTGGACCGACTTTTTCTTTTTTTTTAAAGGATCCAATCATCGTCAAAGACACTGCATTGGTGAACGTTTATTAACGTCACAGTGACTTCCTGTGCAGTCACACTGTAAAATAAAGTCGCTCAAATCCATTTATTCAGTTGACATTTTGTAACTTTAACATCACGAATGATTTTTGAGGTGTGAGAGAAATCAAACTTCAGGAAAAATTGACTCAAACGTGAAATTGCATAAAAGGTGAATCAAGTCAGATCATCGCGTTACAACACGTCTGCTGTTTCAGACTGACATAAAATATACATACTTGTCTGGCTCCTCTGTGCGGTGGGTTTCTCACATCCATCTTTCTTCTGGTCACCCAGACCTGCTCTCTCATCTGTCTCTGACTTGGTGGGAGAAGTGCTAATGAGAGGATCATGGCAGAATCCTCGCCTGCTTCCTCTCTTAGTGCTAAAAATAATGAACGGGAGAGTGAAAAGGGGGGGAATTCAATTAGCAGCTCTCATCACTCTTATGGAATGGAAATTACTCAGGAATGCGCTTTTTTAAAAATTTTTCACCTCCCCTGTTTTATTCTGGGACGTTCAAATTGCTCCATCTTTGCGTGGAGTAGCACGGAGCTATCGCGTTGGTGGCTGTTTATTTGCCTGCGGTTTGCTGGTAACTTTCTGCATTTCACACTTCACTTTGAAATTAATAAGAGGGGAAAGGACCGGTCCATCTGTGTGCCTGGAAGCAGACCAGGTGGTCTCATAGTGGAGCTCTCAGCGCCGCAACACACAGAAGCCGGAGGAGGTGTGCGCGCGCGTGCTCACGTGTAATCATCAGCGACTACTCACACAACAGTATTAACATAATGGCGAGCCTTCGGTTGGGGGGAGGGGGGGAGCTCCTCCGAACGAGGCGCGTCGACTGGAGCGCTTGTCATGCGTTTGATCAAGCGGCAGCTTTGAAAAGCAGAACAACATCTTGACAGCTGGTGGAGCTGGCTCAGTATAGGAGCAGTTTTGACTTCGTGGCGGATCACAGTCGGAAAACCAATTGCGTCACTCGACGATCTATTGGTGCGTTTTAGGCCCTGAACCACGGGGCCGAGGTCAGAGGTCAAAGCCACATTGTTTTCCACTTGCTGTCCTCTGTAATACATCACAGCAGACGTTTTCATGGGCTCATCGACGGTGAAAAGCAGCACAGGCCACACGATCGTTGGCATCCTCGCAGACGTGATAAACGCGAAGCCATGACGCCTCCTTTTTTTTTTGTGTCTTTCTTCGTCATCCGCTCTGACGAAGATGTTGGAACACCTTCCTCTCCGGCATGTGACAGACACAGCTGGGCCTCTTTCTCTCTCACAAACGCTTTCACACCTTGGAAGAAGAGCAGCAGCTTTACTGTGCTGCCTGTAATGTGCAGTTCACTCCTATTCAATTAAACCCACTGTGACGCTCCTCAGTTTTGCTGCATGTTAGGATACAAGCAAATTCTGAAATGCTTTTCTGGAGTTTACAGAAGAAGAGGACAGATAAAGAGAGAGTGAAAAAAATCAGTTTAAGAAGCTGTTCAAATTTTTCCTTGTATTTCACTTTTACTTTTCACTCTCAACTCTCTACATATATTTAGATTTTTTTTCTAAAAATAGAAATAATCACCAGATCAATTTGTGTTCTATTAGAATGTAAGCTTACTTATTTTTAGGTCTTAATGCTGAATGACTTCGAGCAGCATCCATGCAATTGTTGTTTTGAAAACATTGAAATATCATCAGTTTCCTTTAAAAACACACAGCTGATTAAATGAGTTTTGATCTGATTCATGTGCACAAAACTGACAGGATGTTACGTCTCAGCTTCACAGTTATGTCTGTTCAATGCATTGGAAATATGTATTCACATTGTGGTGTGTTTTGCAGACATTTTCCAAAAACGTAGTTTTGTAATGTATAAAGATCCAATAGGAGGTTTCAATAAACAGACTTCAGATGCACCATCGTTGACACGTTTCCCCAAATGGCTGCAGTTTCTAAAGCGGCAGCTTGGCGCTCACTTCCATCTGTTGGTTGCTAATGTAAAGATGAACAAAGTTGGAGTGACAGTTTGTTTGGCAGCACATAAATGTTCATCATTTGTCGACACTCTTTTTGGACCTCTACCTGTAATATTGAGAAGGAATCTCTATTTTTTCCATACGATGTCACTGTATTTTGTGCCTGAGCTGAATGGTCACATGTGGCACGACAATGTGATAGACACTAATTTTTAAAAAACACCCCTCTTGTTTGTTCTGTCTCTGTGTTGCAGTGCCAACAGTATGCCTAAACAAGTGGAGGTGAGGATGCACGAGAGTCACCTGGAGCCCATCGAGGCCAGGCCTCAGTCGAAATGTGCCAAAATCTGCTCCAAAATGTTCAAGAACCTTCTGCTCACGCTCACCGTCCTCGGTAAGTGGCCTCATCATCTCTCTGTCTCTCTCTCTCTCTGTCTTCATTTGCTTTGTTATTATCCCAAGGACTTCAAAAAAAACCCAACAAAAACAAGATAGCACGCTAAAGATGGATCCTGACAACCGCTGAGCCCAGTCTTCTGTTAACTCGGAGCTCAATTATGCAGCTCGCTGGTAAAATGAGGAGGAGATGCCATCTGTGCTCAGTGTACCAGACACTGAGATGACTGGGTGTTCTGACCTTCCTCAGCTCTCTGCCACCTGTTGCTATCAAAAGCGCTGTGCTGCACTGGACACCCAAACAGCCTCTGGTGTTGCATGTGCAGGAGTCTGATTATAGCAGCGGCTCGTCACGCTGCAGGGGGAGAATTAATGAAAAACGGAGAGGGCAGGAAGCTGGTGATGCAATTTCTGGTCCGAAATGTGAAGCAGAACCCTTTTTTTTTCATCCTTTTGTTGTTTCTACCAGCTTTGTGCCTCCTCTAATTTTAGCGTTTCTCAAACACAGGCTGCAACCGGCCAATTGTAGAGATGCTTGCGCTTCATGTATTGTCTATCTGTATTATCCCATGGGGACACGTGTGTAAATCTCACGCTACTTGGCAGGAAGCTCACGGAGCAAGTGTGCCAGCGTGATCATTGATCGTCTGTCACTTGGCAGATAAGAGGCTGAATGAGAACTTGGGCCACACAGAGAAAAGCACAGGAAATCAACATCCATCCAAAAATCGTTGGGTGTGCAGAATTCACGGGACGCTGCGAGACGTGCAGAGAGATTGAAGCACAAAAAAAACCCCACCATGGAAGCGATCTCTTTGGTTTCCAGTCCGTCATCAGGCAATGGAAGAGGCTGTGTTATTTCTGGCAGTGAAAAATTCAGCCCCAGAGGGTGGATGCTGCAGTTTTGTCTGGCAAAGACGGACAGAGGCCAGCCAGCAGGCCTGCTTTGCAGGTGGTGGGGGGGTGGAGTAGAAACACTCAGGGGTCAACTTTACCTTCTGGCAGGAGCAGTATGTGGCAGGAAAAGATATGCTGCTTCGAAGACGCGGTGTGCCTTCAGGGGCTCCTCTTCTTTCTTTTTTTTTAACCTGCTCTTTAGAATGTCACAGTTTTCAGGCCTCAGGTGAGAACAGACCAGCAGATAAGTGAGGTAACAACCGAAACACAAGCAGGAACACAGATCATCGCAATCAGACGTCAGCAACTAGTGGGTCAAAGGCCACATTCAGCTCCATTCTTTGCCAAATGCTAAACGCCAGTAAAATGTTGCATTGTGGAAAGATGATGTGTTTCAACCTGATGTCAATCATATTACATTGGTTATTAGAAAATAATTGAATTGCTTGTAAACAAAAACGTTGTTTATTTTCCTTTAACAATTTGCTGAAACAGAATGTGGCACTAATTTAAAGTGACAACACGTCTTTCCAAATAGATGTTCACTAAGATAACGGCTGATACGAGGATCACAGTCAGTTGTTTTCTTCCCTGTTTTGCTACCTTCCACTGAGAAACAAAGATTCCTGGAAAACACTGTTTCAGGACAGCGTATCCTGCAGACGCCTCAGACTCTGGCATGCAGCCCCGTATCTCCCCTCCCCCGCTTCAAAGAAATCCGATTCTAATCCTTCAGGAGCTTCGCTCCCCGTTTTATCTCCACATCCCACTATCTTCCCAGATCTTGCAGCTGACAGCTTCTTGCAAAGTTCCTCCAAACAACAGATTCGAAATGGCAGCGGCGTGCCTGAAAGACCTCTTTAGGTCCAAATCGTCCATTGATTCTTGCATAAATGCAGATAAACTGCATAACACTCGACTCTATTTCAGAGTCACTTCTTCAACAAACACTTCCAGATGTGCTTTGTTTTTTTTATTGCAGTTGAATCTTTTTTTTTTTAACCCATTCTCACTTTTCTTTGCACTTCAGGTGTGATCCTGGGCGCCGTGTCAGGGATGCTGCTTCGTGTCGCCTCCCCGATCCACCCAGATATCGTCATGGTGATCGCTTTTCCTGGAGACATCCTGATGAGGATGCTGAAGATGTTGATCCTGCCACTCATCATCTCCAGTTTAATCACAGGTGCGGCGTGGCTGATGAATCAAACACTGTGAGAATATGGGATTGTTTAAATGAGATACTGATGTCTTTGCATTTCATATTTCACACATCCAGTGCTGTGGGGAAATGAGAGCAGCTCACAGGCATCTGAAATTCAGAGCTCGAACAGACATATTTTTGAATTTTCATCCTATTTTTCATCACTGAAGCAGACTTGTTATTAAAATATTGATTTCTGGAATCATAATTAATTCTTATGTTTTAAAAGAAGCTGATTCCATCTATAATCTTCAAAAGGTTTCGTGATTATTGAATAAACTCAATTGACAGGGAGCAAGTAGTTACCAGGTCCTTGTTCTGGGTGCAGGTCTGGCCGGTTTGGATGCCAAATCTAGCGGTCGCCTGGGCACCAGAGCCATGGTCTACTACATGTCCACCACCATCATTGCTGCTGTCCTGGGAGTCATCCTGGTGCTCGTAATCCACCCCGGCAACCCCAAGCTGAAGGAGAATCTGGGAGAGGGCGAGAAAAACGACGACGTGTCCAGCTTGGATGCCTTCTTTGACTTGATCAGGAACCTGTTCCCAGAGAACCTGGTGCAGGCGTGTTTCCAGCAGGTAAAGGATGATGTGTTGTTGTGACATCGACAGACGAGGTGCGTCCTGTCCCACATCGTCCAGAGAGAAAGGCATCTAATGTGAGGTGGGATCGACTTCATCATGTTTCCTTTCACTTTTCAGATCCAGACGGTCACAAAGAAGGTGGAGGTGGTCATTGAGGAGGATGTCAATGCGACCACCATGGAGGGTCTGGTGGCCAACATTACCAAGGAGCCTCAGTTCGCCATCAAAAAGTCACTGCAATTCAAAAGTGGCATGAATGTTTTGGGTATGTGACGAAAGCCACAACTGCCACCAAAGCACTGTGCCTTCAGCTAAATGCTATCAGCATGCTAACAAGCATGCATGGACTAAGTTAACATGCTGATGCAGAGCGAGCGTAGTATGGAAGGGGGAGTGAAATCACCCTGTCGGCATGGAGACCTAGCATGCTAACATTATGTTAGCATAGAGGAGACAAACGTAGAATGGGGGTGATTGGAATGTCCTGTTTGTTCAATAGATATTAATACGGAGCAGAAAGAGCCACCGAATCATCAGAACCATTAGCGCTCATCGCTACCTCCCTGCTACTAGCATGGCTAAAGAAATTAAAGCATTTACAGGAACGATTGTTCAGGCAAATCTTTAAAGAGGCGTTCATTTCCTGTTGCCACCTCACTTTGAGAGGCCTTCTGGTATTCAAAGTGTGATACATTTATTATTTTTGTCACAGGTCTGATTGGTTTCTTTATTGCATTTGGCATCTGCATGGGCAAGATGGGAGAGAAGGCCAGACTCATGATTGAATTCTTCAATATCCTCAATGAGATTGTGATGAAACTTGTCATCATGATCATGTGGTTAGTATCACTGAATATCCTCATTCATTTTGAAGCTCATTGAAGTCATCTGGGTCAGAAATAACTTTCTGTTTTACCAGTTTACCCAAAGTTATTTCAGCACCATTCAAGCATTCAGGAAGTCTTTGGTGTTTTGATGAACTCCTTCCTCTGCCTGTGGTAACGCCACTCGTCCCATCAGGTACTCTCCCTTCGGTATTGCTTGCCTGATTTGCGGAAAGATCATCTCCATTAAGGACCTGGAGGTGGTGGCCCGGCAACTGGGGATGTACATGATCACCGTGATCATCGGCCTCATCATCCACGGAGCCATCTTCCTGCCCAGCATTTACTTTGTAATCACCAGGAAAAACCCTTTCACTTTCTTCCTGGGCGTCTTCCAGGCCTGGATCACCGCACTGGGAACAGCCTCCAGGTCAGCAAAAACAAACAGTCGCGGATGATTGTGACCCCCCTGAAAAGCCCAATAATCATTATCTGCAGTGTACGTACTTATTTCGTGTATTCCTCCTCAGTGCTGGTACACTGCCCGTCACTTTCCGCTGTCTGGAGGAGAACCTGGGAATCGACAAGCGAGTCACCCGTTTCGTGCTGCCAGTCGGCGCCACCATCAACATGGACGGAACCGCTCTGTATGAGGCCGTGGCGGCCATCTTCATTGCCCAGATGAACGGGATCCACCTTGACCCCGGTCAGATCGTCA
The DNA here is from genome assembly GCA_032274765.1 of Malacoctenus tetranemus. Classification (NCBI taxonomy): domain Eukaryota; kingdom Metazoa; phylum Chordata; class Actinopteri; order Blenniiformes; family Labrisomidae; genus Malacoctenus; species Malacoctenus tetranemus. The sequence goes on from JAUESF010000080.1 coordinate 7,240,700, forward strand.
CCGTCAGGTCAGAGAAAAACCTCCTGCTGCTTTGGCCTAAAGAATGAGTCTCGTTTCACAGATTACACAGTTCAGTATAATGATGACTTCCTATCTAATGATGTGACTGCGAATTTAAGGCGATTGCTCACAACTTTTATACATAACTAATGTCTCGTCACATAATAGATTCAAGGACAGATGACCTTCACTCTTGACATTTTCATGCCATATAAAACGCCGACCACTCAAATCAAAAGATCTTCTCCCTCCCATTGAAGCATCTCTTCACGGCGGTGCCCCACTCTGCTGCTCCGCTCTCAACACAAGCACCATACAGAGTGAAAGTCCTAATCCACTGCCGTGAAACGCATCGAGGTCTCCGCTGCCTGAAGTGTTTGCGCTAACGAGAGGAAAAGTGTTTTTTGGGTGGATTTAATGAGGTGGAAGGCGAGATGAGATCAAGTGCCGCTCTTCTGTGTTTTCTCCATTCAGTCTGACTGCGACCCTGGCCAGCGTGGGTGCGGCCAGTATTCCCAGTGCCGGCCTGGTGACCATGCTTTTGATCCTGACTGCCGTGGGCCTGCCGACCCAAGACATCAGTTTGCTGGTCGCCGTCGACTGGCTGCTGTGAGTTCGATGAATGTGCCCAGAGCGACGCTTTCCCCCCTTCGCTTCTACTCTCTGGCTTTTTGTTCTCCGTTGAGTTTCCATCCTCGTATCTCGCCTTTGTTTTTCAGGGATCGATTCAGGACCTCCGTGAACGTGGTGGGTGACTCCTACGGTGCGGGCATCGTGTACCACATGTCAAAGGCGGAGCTGGACGAGCTGGACGCGCACACGGCGAAGTCCGACGACATCGAAATGATGACAAAGACCCAGTCCTACTACGACGACATGAAGAACCACCACGAAAACAATTCCAACCAGTGCGTCCTAACCGCGACCGCAACCACAACAGCTAGCGCCTCTGCTAACAATTCTGTCGTAGTAGATGAATGCAAGGTACAATTAACGCTTACGGACGTAGAGACTTCTATATAACCTTTGCTGTTGCATGCTCACCCTGCACTTTCGCTTGACTGCTTTTTTACTGGCTTTTCATCTCAGTGCACAGCCATGAATACAGTAAATACAGTCGTTTTAAACCTAGTTTTAGAAGTACATGAATGGCAACAACAGATGCATGTGTACATTTGTATTTATTCTGTGGGGATAGCAGCTTTTGTGGGCAACGAGCATCCAAAGCGTTCAGATGAAGGATAAATGGTCTCTTCCTCTAAAGATGGCAGAATTCGATGAATGTAACCTGTTGAGATTTGGCTCTCACTCCAAAGGCGGCGCCTCATGATCCTCATCACGACCCAAAGGAATTATTTAGCAGTATCTCATCAGTCAAAAGTTCACAACTCATTTAATCCACTCCAAAAGAACAGGGGGGGGGGGGGTGATACAGTAAATTAAATAACTGGAATCAATCACTTTCTTCATGTGAAGCACGAGTGAATTTGCTCAAAAATAAACTAGAGACTTGATTTTTTTTTTCATAGGTTTGTACTCCACCATGTGCAGCACGGTTTAAGACACAGAAAGAGAAGTGTTACAGCTAATTAACAGCCGGTCCCTTTTCTTACACACACCCATCTACCACATTGTCAATGAGTCATTCCTGTTTTTGACACCGTCTATTTCGGTCCACTTCCAGAGCCGCGTCGTGAATCTGAGAGATGCAAAGTAGCTGCGAGTATGTGAAACATAATGTGCTTTGAAACCTCCTCACTGAATGGATTCCAGGCTTTTAGAATAATATATGGGGGTTCAGCGCTCGTTCCCACACGCGCACACACGCACATACACACACATACACACACGCACACGGGTGGGGAAAAGGTCCACTGATGAGCCTATTCATTTATTAAAGAATGAATGGTGTTGCCTAGCAACGTCGGTAACCTGTCACATATGCAATCTGTCCATCGTAAAAGTTATGCCCCCCCCGTTCCGAGTCCCCTTAAATAATAGCTACTTACATATTGATGGGACACAAAAGGCTGCTATTTCCAGTATGTGCAACGTTGTTCTGTTTCTGTTTTGCTTGTCGTGATCATTTTTTTTAACCCCCTTTTCGTAGATTCATAACTCTACTGGCTTGCGAAATAGCTCTAACATGTCCATGCATTCATTGTGTAGTGTTTTCTTGCTATGCTTTTGTGATGTTTTTTTTTTTCTGTTGTTGTGAATGTTGCATTTATTGATTTGTCTGTCAAGTCCGATCTGACTCACCATCCATGTGTGGTCTGTTCTCAGGTCAGTGATAGAAACTGCCCTGTTAGGACTGACCGCCTGAATGGTGACCGTCAGTGGTTTTGGAGGACTTCCAGTGTTTCTTGAGTTTTTGCATGTGTGAAAAAGAAAATGGCAGCGCCACCCCAAAGGCTGTATTTTCTCATTATAGTAATATAACAACTGAAATTATTCAGAATTGGGTTTTTTTCAAATGTAATTATTATTTGGAGTGATGTGTGTACACAGGGTGCCGCCTGCATCAGGGAATGAAGCTGTTGCATTCAACAAAATGACCAAAGAAACTCACATAATCAAGTCCAATCTGCATCTTAATCACAGGTTTTGGCTATAATAAGTCTCTATTTATATCTTGCATTAGAATTGTTATATACAACATTCAAATCCCTTATTCTGATATTCTGACTTTCTCTAGTTGGCAATTTTAAGAGTTCTCCTCAGAAATTACAAGAAAAACTTGTATTTCTTAAATGCACCCTGTGTATACATGTATCTCAACACACGGCACTCTGAAGAGTGATTCAAAAAACTGTATTCAAAAAAAAAAATTGGTCGGTCACTTTTTCAAATTGTTGCATCCTGAGAGGAAAGTAGCATTGTTTGAGTAAAACTCAATTACCTATTTTAAGATGGGAACATTTTTTTCAAAAAAATGTTCTTATCGGGGTTTTTTTTTTAAACCCAAAGTGTGAATGAAACTGTTTGTGTGTTGACGCTGTGCCTTTGGATCCACTGTTTAGATCTCCCGCTAACTGCTTGCAGGTAACCTCAGCCACAAACGGCTCTGCTGCGGAGTGCACGCTTGTTGAGGAGGAACCATGGAAACATGAATAATGGCAGCACAGAGATCCCCTGCTCCTGGGCTCCACAAGCTTTCCTATCTGGTGATTTGAAAAAAACAAAAGAAAAAAAAAGAGTGAATGAGAAGTCACACGAACAGAACTACTAATTGTATTTTTATGTAGTTTGGTTTCCTTCCTTCCTTCCTTTCTTTCTTTTTTTAAAAATAGTCCCTTTAAAGGTTTTTGTAACTGTCTATCTGACTGATTTCTAATACTAATTCACTTAACCGTGAAATGATAACATAGGTATACCTCACCTGCTAGAATGCAATTGTGTCCTGTACAGCAGATACTTGCACAATATACTTCAAGGTTTGGAGAAGGGGGGGAGGGAGGGAGGGAGAGAGGAAAGAGAAGTTAGATAAGCCATTCTTAGCAATACATCCTGGTTCTACATGAGGAGAGACGATGTACAACGACATGATGCACTGAGACCATCTTCCACGTTTCATACAGACGATCCATTATCCTAATGTTGCAGGGAGGAGGGGGCAGTTTTTAGAGCATTAATCGCCATGGCCAGCGTAGTTTGTACCGGACTGTCCCGCTTCGCGTATCTGTGGGGCGAGAGGTCGCTGCTTTTGTCTTTCCTGTAAGAGAAGCGAAGGCGTGGTCTGGAGTTTTGGGAGCGCATTCCGAGCGACGTTGCATTCGGCCAGTATTCCCACTGTCCCGGGAAAGAGCAGCATTTCGCTGGCAAACCATGCTGAGACAATAAATAACCTGCAAGTACTGTTAAAGTGAAAAACGGTGTAAACGATAAAGCACAAACTGATACCACGGAGCACACGTTCTTTTTTGTGAAGAATACTCCCTCGGTTTCTCTTTTTTGGTCTGTCAAGAAAAGGGACTTTTTTTTCTTTGTGTCACTTTTTGAGTGAATCTAATGAGAGAGAGAGAGAGAGAGAGAGAGAGTGAGAGAGTGAGCGCTGGGGTTAAAACCATGACGAAGTCAGTTTTTGGGACCAAACAGGCAGAAAATCAATCAAGTCACAGAGGCCTTTGAACTGCCTCATCACATCACTCCCAACACATTTAGAAACTGCCCGTTGAGAACCGGCTGGCGCAGCGGTTAGCAGATATCCTCACTTTCTTTCTGATTCTGAAATGCAAAACAAAAAAACCCACTGCCCCTGATTTTCCTCTGAACTTTCTCTTTCCACCAAATTGTTGTTGTTTTTTTTTTTTGCCAAGAACAATTGAAATCAAATAGTTTCCAAATCGAAATCGCTAAAGCAACAAAAAAAAGTGGCGCGCACGAATCGAGAGCACAAATTTAAAGCTTCCCAAAGCACAAACTGAGCGAAACGAGCACAAAAAGTGTCATTTTCAGTCACCGACGTAAATAAAGTCACGCGTCACGTCGCTCCACGTCCACGACGATCTCATCCCAAGTTTAAAGACGCAAAAAAAAGAAAAAAAAAGCGTGAGCAGAATCTACTCAGGCCGCTCTGTTTACACCCGACATGTTTACGTTCTCAGCAGAACTTGACGAAGGAAATGACTTTTTTTTATCAGCACAATGAAAGTTTTGACAATTAAAAAAAAAAAAAGTGACAGTTTACAACAAGAGTCTCTCGAGAGATTCAGTGACATTTATAGAGACATTATCACCGGGAAGCCAAGCTTCTCAGCACAGACGACATTCCCAGCGGCAGATCGACCCCTGAAAGCACAGACAGCACAGACACCGTTCCGATTGAGCACTGACAGAGCACTTCGAGCTGAAGCACCGGGGAACCATTCGAACGGGAGATGCAGCGCGGAAGTAAAGCGGCGCCTCCGGCTGTCAGACGGATCCTTGGCTCGCGCCGACGCAGAGACGGATCGTTGATGTAACAGTCTTCATGAAGGCTTGCCAGCAACTTGTTTTAGCCAGACCTTAGAAGGGAAGAAAAAAAAATCAATAAACAATAATATATTTTTTGTCACCGGAGCTCAAGACTGTTTCTACAAACCCTAGATGCTGCAGCTGTTTGTCCGCGTTAGCCAGAAGGCATCCTTCTGTTTTGTTGCTTTGGTTTTTTTTTTTTTGAGGTATCTCAGAACACAACAATGGACATTCACAGCAATATTCAAGTTATGCCAGAATGTTGACAGCTATCAGGTAATAGAAAACAAAACGAAATCCTCTCACAAAGCCAAATGACTCAAGAAGACGGCAAACACACAAACAGAGCAGGACGACTGGCTGTTAAACTTTCCTTCTGTCTGTGTGAGCGAGAGGTGAGACTTTGCTGTGACGTGGGTGCGGGGTTTTTCGTTTCCTTTTGCAAATACATCGCGTCATCCCTCCTCTCGTGTTCCCGCGGTGCCGGATGACAGCCTCGCCTTGAAGGTGTTCACGTTCGAATCGCTTGCCGATTAAAGTAACAGTAGGGAGCCTAACACGACGCGTAGCGCAGCACTCCTTCCCTTGTAGTTCCTGAGACGCGCGCTCGGAAAACATCCTTCACTTTGCTTGTTTAAAAACGCGGCTAACAGAGGTGTGTTTGATACATCACGGTGCGTGCCGTTCTGCTCCACATGCAGCACAGACACACACAAATTCACACACGCACGCACACACACACACACACACAGATACATTTTCTTTTCTTTTTTGTTTGTTGGTTTTATTGATTCACACACATAAGAGAAGACGAAATGCAAACACTCTGAAACCTCGAGGGTCACAACAAACCTAATTGCAACCGGTGAGCTGCAGAGCACGACACCGACGCCCTCACAGGCTCCCGGAGCCTCGACCTTTGACCTCGTGATCTCCGGGAACGAGCTCGTCGCTCTTACTGCGGGGCGACGGGCGCGGACCACAGTGTCATCGGTGGGGGACTGAGTGTTGGACCACTATTATGTTCAGACTCACTGTTTTAGAAGCATGAATAAAAATAAGAAAAATTATAATTATTTTTTGCACCACTATCTTAAAAGCATGATATTTTGAAGTGCCTCCTTGCACTTTGTGTATATATTGTAGGTAACAGATGTTTGGGTTTTTTTTTGTTTGTTTTTTTGTTTGTTTCTTTTTGGGGGGGCATTGAAATGGTATGTAGGGATATCTAGTTCCATTGCTGTGACCTTTTTAATGTAATCCTCTAGAAAAAAAATTATCATCCATGTCCAGAGTAAAAATTAGATTAGAAAAAAAATGTATAGAGAGGAAATCGTGTCATAAATTGCTTGTTTTTTTTATTCTCCAATAGCTGTTAACTAGTTGTTTTACTGACCTGTCACACACAAATATATAAATATCTCTCTTTTTCTTTTTTTTTGTATCTAATGTAAGCGTTTTGAATGTTTGTTCCATGAAGATATAAGCAGTGTGAATTCATTTTCATTGTACATACATAAATATATAATTGTTCTGTTCAGTGGCAATGCAGAAGTTTCCAGAAATTACAGTGAACCTGAAACAAACGTTGTTTGCATGAAAAATAAGAAAGAAAGAAAGAGATCGAGAAAGAACGCGAAGGAAAAGAGCGAGGGGGGTTGTTAATGGTTAGGAAAAAAAAGGAAAGGGGGGGGGGCAATATGAGTTATTTTTGAAGAAATTACTACGACAAAGGGGGTCTTGAAAAGAGAGACGGTTAAAGGAAAAGGTCAAATCTGCCCTGTATGTAGGATAGAGCGAGCAATTAAACACTGTCTAGTAGTCGATTCGAGCGAACCAACATCAACTGTATTCAGACGCCTGCAACACCATCAACCCGCATTCCTCAGGTGACTCATCTGAAACATCTCGTCTTTTCAAAGGAGTAAACCGGCTTTAGTCTCAGGCATCTTTGTTTACCTGGTGCACGCGCACAACACGGAACCGCTTCCGTGTTTGCCTTTCCTGCATAACGCCACTGGCTCGTTACTGACCTCAGCTGTGTCATCAACATCAAGGAAGTGCAGAGAGATCCAACTCGGTAAACTGCCTTTTTTTTTTTTTTTTTTTCCCTGCTTCCACACTGAAAGCAGATCCGGCTGCTCGGGTCAATTAATACCGATGACACAAGAAAATAGCCAGTGTTTGTTCAAACGTGTCCTTTTCTACTGAAATGTGTCTTTTTTGAGGAAACTCCTAAACAGAGCTTGGTAGCCTGTCTCACTCCTGCCTACCACGTGCTTTCCTGATCTTGCTTTTCTAGGCCTTCCCTCTTTGTAAAGCTGTCGTAATCTTGATGTAAAGGCAGAGAGTACATGTGCGGGAAATACACTATTGAGAAAAAAAACAAAGGACAAAAAAAAAGAGAAGAAATAAATCTTGAATTCTTTCCTCGGTCTATGGTATACATAAAATCTGTTTCTACATATCAATAAGTGTTGTACCTTTGGTGTACATATACAAATATAACTAATAAATGTTGATTCATAACTAATCAGCGTCGTCTGTCTGGAGTCATTTTTCCTCTCTTGTCGTCAAAAAAAGCACATGCACAGAGCAACAACTCATTCCTGCTTCAGTTCCTCAGTTGGAATAAAAATGGCACCGAGAAAGTTTTGTCAAAAGTTTCTCAAAGGTTTAGGAAAACCAAACATGAACCAAGTCGCAATCTGGAACTGAGCAGCAACATGTTGCAATCGAAGCTGGTGACAT
>JAUESF010000080.1:7277138-7297366 GCA_032274765.1 Malacoctenus tetranemus
AGAAGGTTTGAGAATTCATAAGAGGACCAAACCTCAAAACAACAGAACACAAATCGAGCATATAAACTTTGAGGATGCATTTATAAAGATTGATAACAGCACTTACTTTGAGTGTGACAGCAGCTGCCTTTATAATGAAGTCATTCACAGACACTTTGACCTGTTCTGTAAAGAAATAGAAAGAGAACAAAACTTAATTGGCGCATTTGTTGCATGATTTCGAACATAAGGTCAATCTAAGTTCAAATGGAGGGTGAAAGAATGATACAGAATAACAAATCATGAATAATAGTTCAATTATTCATCACAAAAAATGCTAACTCTCACCCTGCACAGAGTAACCTGTGAAAGACAGAAATTCAAACTTTTACAAAGTTCGACACTATCCACTGATATGACCATCCAAGGAGGGACGGAACAACACCGGACCTCGTCCAGTGTGATAATGCATGCTGCCTGAGCTCAAAAACGCTTCAGGAATGGTTTCAGAGAGAATTCAGACCTCTGTGTTGTGCATCTCTAAGATGTGCCAAACACACAACTTTGATCCATGGAAGCTCCATCGAGCAACTTACAGGATCTACTGTTAAAACATAGTTGAAAGAAGTGGTGTAAATGTATCCATGAGGGAAAACTGCTCTGGCAGCAAAAGAAGGACCTACACAATTTAAGCTTGGTGGTCTTTATATTAAGGCGGATCAGTGTCAGGTAGGAAAAAAAACTCTTGTGTATTGCAAGGTGCAATTTACTATGTTCCCAATCAGCTGCCTTTGGTGAGAGACGGTTTGTGGCATGTGACAGCAGTGAGGTGATGCGGGCTTGGACTGGCATCTGTGCCAACTTTAACGAGAGAGCATCAGCGCAGCACCAGACAGTTATGAAGGCTGTGAGCAGGATGATTAATGAGCTAACCGTGAAATCGCGCTGCTCCGGAACAATGAGAGTCCGCAAAAACAACCGGACAGAGAATCCCACAGAACACACACACACAACCGCGCTAATGGGTCTGGAATGGCAGGCCCATTTCCCCTGTCATGGAGTCCGAACATTAAGAGATCCACCGCTTGCTTGGGAACAAGGTACATTCAGGCTGAATACAGCTAATTATGTGATACAACAGTAAAGTGAATGTTCAAATGTAGGGAAAAGCCAAAACACTCAATTAAAATGTGCATGAAACTGTCCAAAAGTGGCAACAAATACATGAGATAAAGTTAACAGAGATTTACTCTCCTGGAACTATTTTGCAGAAATTAGTTAAATACTGAAACAAGAAGAATAAATAAATTCCATTAAGCATCTTATTTTTCCAGAGAAATGTTTATGAATGCTTTTAACCAAAGAGTTTGCATTTCCTTATCAACTGTTTGATGAGACAACAAATGAGCAGCTTGTCAATGTAATGGAAAAAATATTGCTATCTTCTGCTCCCTCAGACTTTGTCAGTGTCTCACCATGTACAAAGCTTTGCTTTATTACCCCTGAAAACAACAAGATCTTTTGTCTTTTCGGTAGCTACTGTCACAGAGTGCACAACTACAAAGCAAATACCCAGAATATTTCCTTTGTTGGACTTTGAACCGCAGGGAAATTACTATTCCAGTCAGGAAAGACCAAACCACATGCCTGAATGTTTTCAATAGAGAAATCATTTGTAGCTGTTTCGTGACATAACTTTGTTTTCAGACATGAGTGGGCTTTGCAAACCAGAAGAGACAGCCATAATGTTGGGTTAGCAGGGGAAATGTGGGAGGTAGCTTAAGGTACATGTACATGACTACCTGCATCTTATCATATATAATCACACTGTGGTGTATGCCAGCCTTTTAAAGTGTTGGAGCGCGAAAACCTAACTTCAGTCATTTTACTCATCACTCAACACAATCTAAAGCTTGAGAAACACATGACCTCCCACCCGTACCTTGGTAAGTGATAGTTTGAAAGAAAGAACCGTCCTGAGGAAATTAAAATGGAAGCCTCCAGAAGTAATATAGAGTTGTCTTATAGCAATTAACTTGACGCGATGCAAAGAAAAGACTGAGGAAAAATCTCCCACAGACTGGTCAAGTATTTCATTCAAAACGCAACGGAGGACTCGCAACAGTTGTTAGTCTCAGCTGTCAGACTCTTTATGTAATCCCAGACTGACTGTGATGTTGAGAACAGGGCTCTGCAGAAGCTAAACCATCTGTTTCAGGCCTCCCTAATGGTACATTTTGATGGATAAGACTCTTAAGTGCCTAAAACGTTTGCAACACACTGTATATAAACATCAATCTCTTTGTATTAACAGAGGAGAGCCATGGGATGGAGGTGTGTCTGTCGATTTTAATCAGATGAACATGACTTCCCTTATGGAGCACGTGTACCACACGTTTTTCTGATGCATGAATGAGCAGTCATGTGAAAACCCTGAAATCCACATCGTTCTGGAAAAATTGCCCTCCGAATCTTCTTGTCAAACCTTCACTGAAGGACCCGGCGCTATCACGTGCATGCAAAGAATGGCGCTCGGGGATACACGCCCGCCCTCCGAGCCTTGTGTTTCTCTTACCTTGGGCCAGACTTTTGCGGAGCTGCATGACGGCGGCCATGTCGCAGTCGATGGAGGCGTACGCATGGGGGATGGTGGTCTTCGATTGGGTTAGTCTCTGAGCGATCACGCGACGGACATTTGAGGCGGGCACCTCTGTGAAGGTTCCCTGAATAAAAACAAGAGGAGGTGAAAGACTGAATTAGCAAAGACGGACACAAAGGGTGGCGAGAGAAGGAACTCACATACGTTTTGCTTCCAAAAAAAATGCTCAAAAAGGACAATAAGCTAAAAATTGTAAAGCTGTTGACAATATTGCTATGGAGAGAAAATAGATAGCAGCTTGTAATCATCCTGCTTCAACCTTTTGCACCCCGGACTGTCTTTCAGGGTCACAGACTCTAATGAAAAGCAACAGAAGTGTCTTTTTTCATCATTTTGGGTCACTGGCTGTTCGGATCACCACCAAAATGTTATCAATTGTTTCGTGTACCCCCCACCCCCCACCCCAGTTTGCCAATTTCAGTGATATTTGAGGAGAACACTACGAGTTATCAAACAAACAAGCAAAAAGTGGGAATTTATTAAGACAGATAAGCTGTTTGTGGTGTTGGACGGTTCCACCAGACAGACTGAAGAATAACAGGTTACCCGTTGTATAACTCAGGGAGGAAATAGTTAAACAGGCAGCCAAAGTTATTGGTCCCATGAGACAGAAGTGACACTAGGTAAAAGTTGAAAGATGTTAGATGTTTGTGTTACTAAATCTGTGACTAAATCATTCCTCACAGTTTCCCAGCATAACCCCAAACAGAAAATGTCGCGTGTCCGACTGTTTTTGAGAGACAGAAAGAGAGGAAAAGGGAGGGGGGGAGTGCTCACTGGTGCTCCTGGTTTCCCTGGAACAGAGAGAGGAGGTATGTTGGGTCTGCTGCCTGGGGGCGGAGGGGCAGCTGCTGGGGTGGGGGCAGGACTCGGGGCAGCCGGGGCAACGGTGGCTGGCATTGCTTTGGGGGCAGGAGACGTCTTCAAAAGATTCAAAGCGTCTCTGTTGGAGAGAAAAAACAAATGAAGAATTTGAATATAAAGAGAAAAGAGCAACACGTCAACACTTTACAGACTGAAGCCGTTATTTGGAACTTGGGCAAATATATCCTAACAGATGAAATAGTAAAAAAAACGGTGTCACACACTAAATCAAATGTTTACATGAGAACAAATGCTTCTGAGCTTTCTGAACCATTCTGCACAGTGCAATATTCTTGTACCAATTATATTTGGGTCCATCTTTTGTTGAACTGCACTTGTGCACTGGCTGATTCCCAGCGTGAGTCAGTTAAAAAAAGGCAAACTGTTTCATGCCTTCAGCAAACTTATTCCTTTCATTGTTGTTTTTTTCTTTATTTCTGGAACGGTGGCCTGATTTTCACTACAAAGACAATATCAAAACACTTTGGCATGGGAAGCATTTCTATATTCTGCTTTGACCGATAGGAATTAAAATTTTAACTGTGACACCACACTTTCATAACTAATGACAGCAGAATCATGCATTATTCACCCAAACACCCCAACTTGGCTCATAAGAATCTCTGCTAGTTTTATCTGTTTTTTTTTTTTTTATTTGCATCCGCCTTGGGGAAAGGTAACTTGCGGTTATCTGCCAGTGGACGGGTGCTATGAGAATCGTATGCAAGTCGCAAACAAAACAGCAGAGGCAGGATCAGGTGTCAGCTGCAGCAAGGGACATGCTTATTCAAAACGGTGGCTTAATTATGCTTCTGGCATTGTGAGCCATAGACACCTCTGTTTTCTTCTTACCACAGCAATAAAATGCAGTGGAATACTTTGAAACCCCTTTGTGCAGCGGTGGACTTAAAACCGTCTTGTACATGAAAATTGTCCCTTTTTTCGGAGCTGAAATGTCATCATTAGCCAAGTTCATAATCCTCTCTCTTTAATTGGAATGATATCAATAATTGAGCACCCTCTTGCTGGACATGCCAGGGAACATTTCTCTGTAATTGGCTGCATTTTGAAAAAAAAGGATGTCGAGCAAGTGACAAGAGGACTTGGTGGTGCAGACAGCTGCATTGAGCACAGACAGGGAAAAAAAAAGAAGGGCAGAATGACGGCGTACTAGATAGCCTGCCCTGATTTTTTTTTTCTTCTCTACCCATTAATTTTGGTCTTAGCTGCATAAGAGCTGGGAGGGGCAGGTATCAGGTGTGCATGCTTGCAGCTCTCTCTTTCTCGTTCCCGTTCAGCGCACCGAGGTCCACCTACCCACACGCATCCAGGCTTTTGTCTGGACCGGCTGCCGCTGACCTTATCGTGCAGCCTGAAACTGTCTGGGCCTCACAGCTATGCACTCCTTGCCCCTCTGTGAGCCGTGTTTTTTTGAAACCCTCCAGCACACTAGCTCCCCTTCTCTCTCGCTCATACGAGTGTTTGTTTGCTGAGGGACTGAGGCAACTTGGAAATCCCCCAGTGAACCAGCACTACCATAGGTGTTTATTGACTGGAAAGCAACGCTGATTTTAAAAACACAATGCAACAGGAAAATTAGAAGCATTAACTGCAAAAATATTTATGTTACAAAGCAAAATGCAAGAAGCAAAAACAACCCACATGGACCACATGAAGATGACACCACAGATACCTTTTGTGTGGCCATGTGGATTTCACAACCGACCATTTACAAGCCTCCTGACAGCCGAGGCAAAGGAGCTTCTGAAAAGACTAGCAAGTAGTGACTAGAATATTAAAAAGGGAACTGGGCAACCCTCACATGCACACAGACAAAAATGAAGAACCAAGTGTGCACAGGAATACTTTGCCTTCTACTGCCATCTAGGAAAGGCTAAGAAATGAAAAGCACCCCACTGGATCTCTGATGCATGAACAATAAACGACCCCCACTTAAGGGACCATTTAAAATTATCTTTATTACGGGGACTGCGAGTGTGATCAAGTGGAATAAAGTGTTCTTCGACCCCTAAACATAAACAAGGAGTGAGGATGCATATTTAGGAATAGTAAATACAAGCAATAAGACAAAAGATGCAGGCTGATAATGTTGTGTTGTTTGGTGAAAAAGCCATTTCAAATGCATTAACACATCAGAGAGAACAGCTGATATTAGGTAAGAAATATACATTGTATATTTATGTGCATCATTCCAAAACAATTCAATAGTTTGGAACCTAATCTGGTAAATAAATGTAAATAATTGTTATGCCTGCATTTGAGCAGGACCCTCATGCAAACCTACGAAGAAAAACAAATTAAAAATAGTCAAGATATATTTAGAACATCATCGACTATGTATATGAATAGTAAACACAGAGACAAACATGATACAAAGAAATAAACCCCTGACCTGTTTTAAAACCCTACATTAGATTATGTAACACGTAATGATCTCATCCCTGGGTAGCGTGACCTCTGTTATTCATGCCCGATATAGAGGGGCCAGACTGAACAGAGGGTGGAGTGGGAGGAGTTCCTTTCAATGGTTCCAGGCTTATCTGATGTGCTAAAGAACTGAGGGAAAAAAAAAAAGAAAGTGGGCCTGTTATGCCCCCTAATGAAACACCACAGCCTGTGTGAAACTCGTGTCACAAGAAGACTTGGTTGCTCTTTTAGTGATTTGGTCAAACTAGGTAATGAAAAGAATAACAAGAATACACGGCAAGGTCTCGACTAAAACTCCATCAAAAAATGAATATATCGAGTGACAAAGTGAAAATATTAAGTGGCACTGAAATATGTAAAGTCTGCAGAACTTGCCTTACTGCTTTGAGGCCATTTTATAATGATAATGTTTTCTATATAAGTGCTGCTGGACTTAAAACCAAGAAAAGCAGCTCATAAAAAAACAAGAAACTAAAACTTTCAAGCCTAGTCAAGGAGACGTCCTAGAAGTCAAGCTCTGAATCATTGTTTTTCAAGCCATCCACATAATTCTTTTAAGGTAGATCAACAGAATAGAAGTGTCCCCCCCATCGCGTTGTGCTGATCCTTTCAGCTGCGGGAGCATGCTTGGTTTTCTTTCACCACCAGCCATTTTCTCACTAAAGACGGAGTTAATTAGCTAGGCTAAGTGTCAGTAAGCGAATTGGCTGGCAAGCCAGTCATGCAAATCTGGAGGCCAACAGAGGCTTTAAGTCGAGGTTTCTGAGCCGCCTCGTCAAATTGTGGGAATAATTAAAACTGCTATGTTAATTAGACAAATTAAACATCCAAGTCAGGGGTGGAACATCGGCACCAATAAGCCAGCACAGCCTGCTTTTATTTTTGAACCCCGAGGATTAGGTCCATGTTTACTGCACTAAAAAGCAAATCCCTAATTGCATCTTCTACAGCTGTGTTACCAATTTTACACTTGGGAAATTCTTTTCAAGCATCTGTATAATTTTGGTAATTTTGATGGAGACAAAGAAAAGAATGACCAGAGTGACAGAAGTGATGTGATAAAATTTGATTCACAGGAGCAATCTCTCACTGTCACTTTTCATCACCCTGCTCAGTTACAAAACCTCAGCGTTTCTTTCTCTTCTAATGTCTTGAAAGCATACGGCCTGTGTTTCTATAGCCACCAGTATGTCCTGGAGACTGGGTTGCTATGGCAACCAAAGTTTCTTAATGAGATTTCCCAGCGGGGTGTACAATGGAGTAACGAGAGCATTCAATCAGTTCCCCAATGACGACAGGTAGCCATTAGAAATGTGTGCGTTGGTGTGTCCATTTGTGTGTGTGTGCTCACAGCTTTCTGTGGTGTGAATCCACAGTTAAATAGGAACACTTGAATTGTAATCACCTGATTTTTTTCGCACCTACCTAGTCTCATCCAGATTTGGGTCACACTGTCAAAACTGTGGCTATGACCTGCTTTCTCTTAACGAGAACCTCTTTTTCTGCTCGCCTGTTGCAAATAATGAAAAACAGGACCTACTGGTGACACGTCACTTTCTGTTTGAACACATACACAAAAAGCTACAACTCACTCCTTAGTAATGAGCCCTCTCCGTCCAGTGGGTGTGGCCAATTTGTGGTCAATACCATGGGTATCCAGAATATGTCTTGCTGCTGGACTCAGGCGCAACCTGGAGAGAGAAACAGTATGAGATCACATAAAAACTTCAGTCTTTACACTCAGTTATCCACGGATTGATTCAGGTTACGTAAATATGCTTTAAACTTGCATAAAAGTATTCGTCTGAATACATTGGACTTATCAGACTCCAACTTGCTTGATTTATGTTGAAAAACATACATGCCAGTTAAGACTGTTTCATTCAGTCATGCTGGCTCGCACAACAAATCCATCTTACATCTCCACTGAGAGCTGATGTTGACAAAGGGGACGCTGAACTGAATGTATTAGTTCAGCATGACATGCATGAATACCAAATGAGCACCGTCATTGCATAATATCAATGCTGCTTTCCATACAAATATATTTCAAAGAGATTACAGTCCCGTGTCACAGTTTTAAAATGCTGACACCGACATTTGACAGGCCTGATTTAAGAAATTCATTCAAAAAAAAAAAAAGACACTCACGGTCCAGAAGTGGCTGGTTTGGGTGCCGGAGGTGGAGAGGGAGCAGCAGGGGCCGCAACTGAGGCCACGGCTTCGTGTGTCGCAGGTGGAGCTGCAGCTGGAGGTGCAGCATCTGGAGCGGGGATCTCAACCTGCTTCCAGTCCTGCCCTTCCTCCACCATGAGGGCGATGAGAGTGCCAAGGCGCACGTTGCGACTGCCCTCCTCCATCTGTGGAGAGGGCGAGGGGAGCACTTGCATTGTTGGCATGGGAAAATTAGCAAAACCGGTTCAATCGTCGCATAATTTCGACTGAGACCAACTGGAGTAAAGGTGGAGGGCTCTTGGAGGATTGTGAAGTGAAACACACGAAACAGATGAAATAAGTAGTGTTGAAATTGAATAATTAACTGAAGGCCATTGAAGAGATAAACAGTTTGCCGGTCTTTATTAGGGAGCCTCTCGATAAATGACACCACCCCCTGTTGGATGCAATCGTTTTATTTCCTGTCATAGAAAGTCAGCTGAGCCAAATGAGCTGAAACAGGTTCCAGACCACCACTGGATTTGTTATTGTGCTGTTCAAAGCTGTCAACAATTGATTCACTATCTTGTTACGAAGTAATCCACTGCAAGCCTTCTGCTACTCTCCCCGAGCTGTGCGAGGTGTTGCTCCTCACATATTGATCAGTTTAAATGAAAGGCTTGCCACAACACGGAGGGTTTGGCTGCTCCACTCAATCACCCCTCAAAAGGCATCCCCTTAGTGAGCTGTCTCTTAAAGCCGTAGCTCAATATGATGAGGAGGAGAGCGGAAAGAGGCAGAGAAGCACCTCGCTGAGCTGGTGGATTCAACCACCGAGCAGCATGGCTGACCAATATAAAGTGGATAATCTGCTACTCTAAAAAGACAAACCAAACACGAAAACACTTCTCCATTAAACGGTGCCGAAGAACAATTGTAAAACCACAGCAGTGAGCGAACTCCACCCTCCGTCCTCCCTCCAGCAGGCTTCACGAAATCAAAAGCAGCACTTCAATAATCATCTCCACCAAACTGGAAACAGCAGCCGAGTGCATAAACACCTGCGCTCACAAGTAAATAGAGCTGAACTTCAATGCATATTCTGTGCGGATTTAGTTCAGCGTGGACCCCCACTGTCCAGGAGCAAGGTTACAGAGATAAACACACCACAGTGAGTCACCAAGTGCCTCTGATATGCAAAGCACCGCGTTCGTGCTCACATCAGAAATGTCCTCAGGTGATTGGAGGGAAAATGAAGTGAATGCCAAAAGATATCAAACACTCATTGACATAACACTGATCAGATATTGTACTTGTATTAATAAATTAGCTAAAAGCAAAAGTTATTATAATCAATGGCAGCAATTTATTAGACATAATATCAAAGATGTAGTTAGAAAAGTTTTGAGATACACTATATACAAATGAGTAATGATGTCATTAGCTCTCTTCATTTTAAAACCTACTTTACATCTTATTTTCCCTTTAGGATGCGTTAGTCACGTTTTCTGTGTTTAGCATCTGTACTGCAGCTCTCAAAGGGTTGGGAGGGTGATAAATGAGGGGAAGTGTTGTGGTCTCTGGAAAATTCAGGGCTCCTACATTTACACAAACGTCAGAAAAAACTGAGAAAAATAAATGGGTTCATTAGAAACGAACCACTTTGTGATACGTGCTACACTGTCCGATGGCCAACAACAGAAAACTCTTTCTTTTCAAGGAACAAACATGAATTCAACTCATTAATTGAAGCTGAAGGGCACAAAAATGTGCTATTTACAGACAGTCCAGAAAATTGCCACACAAAAAAGAAAGAAAAGCTGCTCAATGTAAATAAAAACACGATCCTAATTGCTTACAAAAGAGGTGCTCTTCACACAGCTGTGAGAGACCCAACTATGACAAATCGAACACCTCAAGATTGCTTCATATTTAGGCTCCCCAATTTAGACATGGTCACACAAATAGCCCCGTTATGACACCTGATTTTCACAGATTAATCACGTACACGAGATACAGTATGGCTCGTGGGTTGGTGTATAAACAGATGGCCGGGACACTGGGAGACATATGGGGCTCAACACTGCCATCAAATGGCTACAGACGACAGAACCTATAGGAAATGCAAACTATGTTTACATCTGTGTTTGCATTCCTTTAAAGTAGGCATCATGTTTGACAAAGTCAGACCGACTCAGGCAAAAAGATGTTCTCCTGTCAGAGAAAAATATAAGATGCTTCCTACTTGGTTCGTTAAATTAAGAAGAAAATATTATCAATGAATTCTTTCAGTGCTCACACACAGCTGACTTGTGAATGACCTTGCGATGTTCTTAAGATTTCTGAATTCGACTGTAGTAAAATACAGCAAATATTTTACTTTCCATGGTCATTTTTCTAGAGTTAAAGATACTCTGCACACAATTCACTGAAGCGTGTGATCGTTGATCTTCTCCTTGTGTCCTCAAAGCGAGTAAAGACCTTGTACTAAATCCATCAAATGTAAAGCTGGAGTATTCTCAATAAGGAACAAGTCTCAGAGAGCTTAGAATGAGCTCTTTCGATGCCTCTCTGGAGGCTGTCTGCAAGGCTAATGCTATTATTAAGTCGGACCACACCGTCCACAAGGTTTAACCTGCTATACAGTGAAAAAGTCCCTCTGAGAAGAACCAACATGCAGTTCCAAAAAGATTAACCTTGATGATTGTTAACATTTTACCTCGACAGGTTGGGATCTGTGTTACAGCGCGTGAGCATTTCAAGATTATCTGTCAGCTCTTTCGGGGGGGGACTCGTGTTCAGTAAACAAGACGTGCATATAAACAAAGGGGGGGAAATAGAGGTGCCGTCAGGTTTGTCTGTGATCAATGGAACACAGCAGATACTGCTCAAACAAGATTACAGCCAACGCCTCCGTCTTTGCAGCAACAGCCTGACAGTCCCATGTAATGTCTTGTGCAAAAAAAAATCACAAAGACACAACTCAAACTGTAGCGCATGACTCAATTCAATCACTGGCTTTCTGACAGCAACTGCGACATCTTTATGTTTAGTCAAGAAGTCTTAATCAAGAGCTCTCTTGTTCTTTCTTCATAGCTTCTGTTTTACTGTATGCTACTATTGACATGTATTTAAATGCCAAACTATTTTCCCACCACAGCTATTTGGCTTCAGCTCTTTCTTAACCTCCTGAAGGTTGTATAGGCCATTGCAATATTAATTTGGTTTTCAACTCTCGGGCAGGCAGAAGCTCCCGGTCTCTTAGTGATTTTGACTTCAAGGTTCCACAAGGTTAGAAAGTGATTTGTACCAAAAATTGATTTAGAGGACACATAGCTGGTGTTTGGTTGTTTGGATAGATTGCTCAGATGACAGTGTGTGGTGATGAAAAGAGCGGGGGGTGCGGGGTGATGAATTGGAAACTGACAAGTAAGCACCTATAATGTGCTGGACATCTTCATCTATTCCCGCGTCTCCATCTATCACCCAGTATTTACTCACGGTTCCAATCACCGCCACTAATCCACTTTCAACTGCTGTCTGATACCAATCAATCCACATCCAGCCCAGTGTTCTTCATTTCATGCTTATTACTATTCACGTTTACATGCATCTGAACACACAGGAGCAATGTGTATCTATGCAACTATAAACACGTGTCAGTTCATGATGGATTGTACATGGGGCGCATTTTCAAATTGAAGTCCTCGGGTCAGGGTAGAGCGACGCAGTAAGAGTATGATGGCATGCAGTAATCTGTATTTATGTTTCCAAGAGCTCCTACACCCAACAACCACGGCACAATGCGAGAAGGATCCATCCCAACTTCCCTCAGCCTCAGCAGCCATGGCTGGAAATTGGTCAGGGGCCACTGCTGTACTTGACCCCTATAAATAACCCCTGTGGGGCCCAAGATCCACGTCTACTGTGGCCTGTCCAGGCATTTGGCCACGGGCAGGTAATTATAGTCGCCTCGGAATTAGAAAAACCTAGTGGGCGCTCAGAGAGCCACAATTACACCACGACGGGCTAATGTACTCAGACCCTAAGCAAGTGGATGCCACATCTGCCACGCCATGTGTGTAAATCTCTGAAATACTGCCAATGTCTGCCGGTTTTCCTATTACCATACACACACTCGGTATTACATGGGGAGAGAAAGAGCTCGGGGGCTTATCTAATGCAGACCATCTTTCTCTGCCAGCGAAAGCCCCTACCCCCAATTCCTGGGTGGTTGCTATGGAAACTGCTTCATCCCCAACAGTAACCGAGAAAGGGATGGAGTGAAAAAAACAGAAGAATAGTAGCAAGAGAAGCGGAAGACATTAAAATGACATGAAGGTCCGTATTGAGATAATTGATAGTGTAACGAGGTGGTGGACAATCGAGTATTTGTGTAATTTGTGCTCTTGTCGTCGTGACACAACAGAAGAGCATTTCAATTTGTTGAAAAATGAACAGCAGCAAGATAAACGAATGGATGAATTTTAAAAAAAAACACCAATGTCTGTTTTCTTTCTATTTGCACTCTGGAGTCCGTCAAGACCACTCAAAAAAAAAAGAGAAAGAATACGGATAATTGACATCCTTCTGTTCTGGCTGACAGACATGTGGTTGGGCAGTGATGAAAGACAACTCATCGCTCGGCCGTTGGCAGCATATTAAAAATTCAAACAACAAACGGCACACTGGGGGATGGAAAACGGAAATATTTGTCAGAGAAGACACCTCATCAAAGCTTCCCTGTCACTGTATCAGGAAAGCAGATTTCTCAAGCGTGGCCAATTAGCACAAGCAGTAAAGAGGCACTTAAACACTCTCAATGTTAACAGGACAATATCCTCCACAAAAACATAAACAGATTCTTTTCCATGATTAAAAAAAAAAAACCTGCAAAAATACATGAATGTCAAAAGCAAAAAACTTCCTGAAATTACCCATTTGTTTGAGATTGTAAAGGATTTATTCCCACTCACCAATATTTTCGCTAAAACACCATCATCATTGGATTCCATGGTAACCACAGCTTTGTCTGTCTCAATCTCACAGAGGGCATCACCTGCTGCCACGGGCTCACCTGTGAGGAAACACAAAACACTTCTGGGAACTGTCACAATAAACATCATTGAGGCATTCAATGCCCAAACCGCCCTCTCCTGGTTGAGCAATTTTCAAATGCTACTTAAGGAGCAAATGATTTGATGAAAGGAAGTAGAGACCCTGATTACAAGTGGCATTTTGAAGTGTTCTCTCACTGAGAATTCACACCGACACAGAAGAAACTAGTATCCATAAAAATAAAACAGTTCTACTGAAAGGAACAAAACTGCGATGTGAGAAAATGTCTGCTCTGACTTCTGCTTACGTGCCAAATGAATGACCTAATCAATGTTTCATGGAAAAGAGAGAGATATGAAAATGTAACACGTCTGGCAGGAGGCCAGATTTTTGCCAGTCCTTACACTCCCGGTAGATTTCTACCAGCGCACTTGATAAAAGATCTAGAATTACTTATCATACGCTTAGAACGAAAGGAGAACTATTTAGAAACCTTTGGTTCAGTTCTGTGTTGCCATTGATCTTCTCGGAGAGACAATTTGTAAATCAACCAAAATTAACTTCGAGTTCAAACTGGATGGAAACAGTGTGGCAACTAATTCATGTTGGAAAAGCTTTGGATCAAAGTTTTATGCCAGTTAAAAAAATATCTTTGGTTACATTCGAGCTTCCAGCCTGCATAGTCAATAGATCTCATGTGGTCTTCAAAGGCCACGCTGAGGGTGATTGAATCATGTTCATGGCATATACCCAGGTGTTCTGATACAAACAGGATGTATTCGAGAAAAAAGGTCAAGTCAGAGTCAGATATCTTGTGGCACAAAGGTCTGCGGGAGCCTGTGAGTACATCACCCAGACATGGAGCAGAGATGGGGGGGGAATCAAGGACAATGGTTCAACTGAGGTAAACTCAACTTTTAGTGGAACTTCGATCAGAATCTGATTGAAATAAACAGTTTGTAGGATTGAAAGAATGAAAGGAAAGTAATGGAGGTAAAAGGTAGGTTGAGGTGAGTGTGTATGTGGATGAATAGGTGGGGGAGGTCTGAGAGAACAGAGCGTGCTGATGCTAGAACCCCCCCGAGAGCAGGAGGAGATTGGATTCATATGAGGCTTTAACACCGAATGACCTCAGGGGTGAGGTGTGATGTACAATATTAAAGATTAAACCGATGACCTTAGGCAGGCTTTTATATCTCAGCTCTATCGAAATGCAATCCGCCAAACAGCAAACACATACAATTTGACGACAATTAAGCACAACAGGGCTCTGTTGAATTAAAGAATACATCTTAAAAAGCTATTTGCTTTCAATTTTGCAATTCAAACACAAAAACTGTTTAGTCAAATTTTTCCAGAGATGGTGCTTTTGCATTTATAGTTAGAATGCAGATGATCACTTTCAGTATGAAAATATACATTTTTATACAAATGACTTAAATAATTGATGTATGGCAAAGTAAGAGCTTTACATGAACCTCCTCCAGTCTCGGAGTGAACTCACAGGGACGTATAACTCGCACAAATTCATCCTGGATCGGTTTTGTTGAGCTGCTGTGCATTTATCTGCCCTTTCTCGCCAACACACCCATGTACAAAGCTCACTGGAGGTCCCACAAGCACATGGCAACACAGCTGCGCAGCCAATCAGAATTCAGCATGCTGCTCCTGATGGATGAGCATGGGGCTGAGGCGCGCGGCTGAGCAGAGTTGCTAAGCAGTGACAAATACCGACCGCTGTGATCCTTGAGCCAATTAGCCACTAGAGGCCTTCAGGTGCTCCCCTGCTCAGACCTGCACCTGACATACCAAAGGGATGCCATTAAGTTAATGATGAGGGCTGCTGCTCGTATAGCATTCTATTATAGAAAAAAAAGAACTGCTGAAAAATTTATTTTGACCTGCGGAAGCAGAGGCTGAACAAATGCAAGCATTTAGAATGCGAGAAAGTTACAAGTGATCTGTCTGCTGCACTGGTTAAAGAGATAATAAGTAGTCGTAAAGCAGGTTTATTTAGGGAAATCAGGGGGTAAATGTGTAATGACGACTTGTCAATGGACTTTTGATCACATCAGGCTTCTCATTTACCTTCCTTCTTGAGCCATTTCACTATGTTTCCCTCCTCCATGGTTGGGGAAAGAGCAGGCATTTGCACTTTGAGTGGGCTGACACCTAGAGGATGGAAAGAAGAACAGCATGTATATATATATATATTTAGAGAGATATTGTTTGCGTGAAGGCAGCAAGTACAGTCATGGGCAAAATAGCTCCATAAAATCACATTCAGAAGCTCTACCCTACAGTCAGGCCTTTTAACTTCGAATCGGATACGTGAATGTCAAAATAAATCAAGCAAATGCTCAGAAGTCGCAGTGTTTGGCTCCAGCAAGTCCTCAGGAGGTCAACATGTTCAACTCGCAGCAGCAGAGTGCAGGAAGAGACAGTGTCACTACAAGAGACGAATGAGGACAGGTCACTTAT
Organism: Malacoctenus tetranemus; assembly: GCA_032274765.1. NCBI lineage: Eukaryota > Metazoa > Chordata > Actinopteri > Blenniiformes > Labrisomidae > Malacoctenus > Malacoctenus tetranemus. The sequence goes on from JAUESF010000080.1 coordinate 7,292,782, forward strand.
GTAATTGTGATCCTGGCTGACACTGCACCAGGGGCAGTTCAGGCGCTGGAATTCGTGCAGTGGGCTTTGAGCCACCATCAATGCCCGCCCCCGCCTCCCCTTCCTCTCTTTGCTGTCACCAGCTACAGTCACTCAGAAGGTCAGAGTTCATCTCGCTCACAGCACTGTGTTGGACACAAGGTCTCCAGGCTGCCAGAAGAAAGCACAAAATGCAAGTTGCAGAGGCAATGCTCCTGTTCTGCACTGGCCTGCACTCCACTGGATAACAGAGTAGCCAGACATATTGCTCTGACATGACACCGCTCACAGGGAAGGCCCTTTTTTTTGTGTATTCTTCATGGTCGGTGAACCTCACGTCTGCTACATGCACTTGCAATGGACGATATACAAATGATATGTGTGATATAGTGAACAAATGAGAGACAGAGAAGTAACAGAGTGAGGCTGATGACAGGCAGTTATTGAGAGACTCTTCTGAAGCAACTGCAACAATTCAATCTGAAGTAATATGAGCTCTGGACATCCTGCATAAATGCACTATGGAAAATAGACTAACTGCAATAAGTATGATATACTAGTGCAATATGAAGTGTCCCAATTAAATCTGTTGTAATTTTTAGTAGAGGGATCGCACGCTTGTCTCTTACATTAGAATCCAACTTCCAATTGAAATGTGTACATTTCCTTAGCCCATAAGGTGCGCTGCTGCCATCTGCTGGATAGTTGGAATCCTTACATCAAGGACAAAAAAAAACTTTCCTCAAAAATGTTTCATTAAATTCGACTCCATTGGTCTCCTTTACCTTTGTTTGCTATTTTGCAGTGATGAACCGACGATGTTCAAGAGACTGACTGAAGCACATGTCAAACACTTCGCCCTTCACATTATTACCACGGAAATATGCAATTGTGACAAAATGAATACAAAACAGAGTTAGAAGTTGATAAATCGAAACTATTTTGTGAGTTGAAGGATGTTTTGCAGTCATTATTGTTAGCTGTCATTTTTCCCTTGTGAGTGCAACTGTTTTTCTTCAATTACACATCATCTCTGGGTTGCCTCCACAATGAAGTGCAACAATTGACCTTGCTCAAACCCACTTTAATGTCAGAGAGATTCCTGGAGAAAGAATGTTTTGTCTGAAAAATTAAATGTTTACCTATCGAACAGTTAACAGCTACTTTTCTGTACTTTTTGCTAAACCACAGGAGTGATATTGCCTTTTTCATATGTGTATAGAAGAATTAACTCTTGTTAAAACCTGTGATGGCAGAAATGAACTGGGATATCCTGCCTCACTTTTGTAACTGGTGTGAAACCGATCAAGGCAAATGCTGATAATCCCAAAAATCGAGGAAAACTGTGTTGGAAAGAGCTGATGATTAAGTGATGATTAAACAATGATTTCAAAGGGCGCAGCAAATATATTTGTAGCATAACTTTGATACAGTATTAGTGACCCGACACGATTGACAGATTAAAGCCCTCTCCCACCAAGCAGCAGCGTTTCTCATACAGGGCTCACAGTGTCACTGAGAGCATCTTGGAAACCAGAGGCAGGATGAATTGGACCGATTGTTGGCCACCCCGCACAAACAACAACCATTGCGTAACCAGATTACGTTATTTTATATATAAATATAGTTTGCATGATACCATAAAACCTTTTTGAGGACAAATGGGTTTGTACCATAAACAAACCGTTAACTAGCACCAGTTGGGAAGCTGCTTCTCGTTGAGGCCAATTTAAACAGTCGCTAAGCGCTATCAGATCCCTCTGCAGTTCCCAACTTGTAATCAGAGATAGACTGCATTGCTTCCGTTTCGATGTTATGTATGAAAGCCGTTAAAAGTGTCTAATTTATCAAAGCAATAACGAAAAAGTCAAACGACGATAGCGAATGTCAGCGGCTCGTCGCACTGAACGGACAAAAACCACCGTCGCGTTGGACTGTCAGTACTCACCGAGTATCCATGGTGACCGAAAGAAGTGTCTCACATGCTCCTGCCATGGTTGAGCTGCCGATAGACATTTATTAAGGTTAGACAACCTGAGTCCAAATAAAATCCCCTGACGACCGAGAAGCAAGGAGGCCGCCATGTTGTCGTCCTCCGCCGCTAGGAAGTGCCCATCACAGTGCCTGACGATAAAACAAGAAAGACAGAACAGAGAGCAGAAGGTTTCCATAACAAATTGGATAATTGCAAAACATAAAGCAGGAAACTTGCAATTGTTCGCAATGTGTTTTGATGTATAATCCTCCCATAGTAGATAATGTTATGTGCAAAGACAGACAATGACAAACAGGCAAAGGACGCCTACCTTTTGGGTCTTGAAGTCGTTGGTCCTTTTGAAACACATTTGTGATCTGCTGCCTTCTGCTGGAGACAATGTCAAAATACATTTCCAACACTTGGAGGCAGTATCCGAACAAGCTTGCTTCTTAGGAGGAGGGAACGGCCTCATAAAGCCCCCCAATGTTTCAAGTGATCAACTTTGTTGTGCAGGAGGACGAATCTTGTGTTGTAGAGACACATGGCGAGATTTTAGGCCAGCATGAAAACATTCTTGCTGCTTACCTGAACGCCTTTCGCAGCAGTAATGATTGTCCCTCCTGCTGTTTGTGAAAGGAAGTAATATCCCAGATTTTTCTGAGACATGACAACCAAGTTTTTTGAATTTGTTGAGCAAAACCACGTAATTTTTGTTGCATTTTTTAAAAAAACTCTAAAATACATGGATGCAGATACAAATGCAGTCAAGTGCCTGCACTTTCCTCTCAGCATTTACGAAAGAAGGTCTTGTTTTCTGAAGTTTTGGGACCTTGTTGACATTAGATATTAGCATAATTTGTTTTGTGGTTTGACATTAAAGCTGTCAGCTTTTCTCACATAGGTTCGATATTTCTATGATGTTGGATGTTGTCAAACCTGCTCTGCTTCAAAAGCGATGAGTTAGAGAATCAATTCTGAGCAGTCATTGAAAGATGTCATCAGTGGAAACTATTAATATTTTTTGGGTGTGTACTGTGGTACTGAGATAGAGGACATAATTACACAAACATCTGTCCCACACAGTATGGTGGGCGTCCCACCAGTCTATTTCTGAGAGAGCCAGATAAAGCAGAAGTATAAACAATATGAACAATAATGAATGAACTTTATTTAGCTGCTGTGTTTGACATTACCAGCAGTGCTTGTTTAGATGAGCTTTCAGCACAGCTAATTAAGTATCGGGGAAATTCCAGTGTTGAGACAGGAACACAAAAGCCTTCTGTTGTGCAAGTGGAAAGATGCATGTCATCGTTCTTCTGATCAATGACACAAAAGCAATCCGTCTCAGACTTTGGTTTGCTATTATATGCATTCAGCTTCTGTTGGCTTTGCGATGTACTTAAAATAAATAAACTCTGATTCACAGTTTGTTTTAATTTTGTCAAACTCATTGAGATAAGAATTGCAATGTGTCACTCCATTGTCTGAATGCTGGAATGCGCTCTCGAGAACAAAAACCGTCTCTTGTGTGTATGTGTGCACGCACGCACAAGGAAACGTCAGAGTTACGTAATTGTCCGAAGAACCTGTGCAAGTAAACCATTAATGGGAAGTCCAAAAATCTAAGCAGGAAATAGGCTCCATTGCTCTTTAGCGAAACAAAACATCTCTGCATTGTTAAGAACACTTCCTCTTGTGGTGATTGCATCAAAAAATGCAGAAAAAGATCTGGCAGTAAATCAGGCTTCACTATCAGTTGTTTATGTAGTCCTCTTCACCCCATGATTGATTTTGGTGTCTTATTTTCCCACATAAATACGGGGCAAGACACCTCATTCCTATTGTTTCACCACCAGTGCTTCTGCTCTCTTACACTCATCAAGTCTTGTGTTGTTCTGTAATGAGCGATGAACTGAGACTGAGCCGTGCCACCCCCCCCCCCCTTAAAAAAAAAGAAAAGTAAAACTGCATCAGTGACACAGCTCTAATCTGTCCAGCTCACAGTTTGGGCTGAATGCCTCACAGGTCCATTTGGGTGTGAAGAGAGAATGATAAGGGGCCCTGATAAGCTGGGACAGTGTATCTGCTGAGAGAACACAATAGCCCCACTGAGCAGGCATGGGCACAGACACAAAATCCCGTCCAGCTCTTCATGCCATTGCTCCGGCTATCTTTTATCACTTCCCTGTTCTTCCTCCGGCATCTATCTGATTGAATTAATGTTCTCTCCTTTAAATAATAAAATAGCCTCAGTGTTGCTTATTCAAATGTGGAAAAGGAAAAAAAAATCTGACAATACGAGATAAAGACACTGGTGAGCAGGTGTTGCACATTGTTTCTGGCCAAACAAAGACTGGCTTTGGTTCATCAGTTCAATCTCGTGCGACAAGAAAGCCAAACAGATAATTTGACCTGTGCATATACTTCTGCTGTCAGACAGACGTCTGCTCCATTCTTCTTATAATGGTTTGTTTGCAATGAAAGGACTCACTGTCAAAGCGAGACATGTTGACTGAGTATCTTTTCTCTTGTGTTGCGAGTGTTTTTCTCTGTCTCTCTGTCTGCCTCTGTCACTCTGTCTCTGTCTCT
>JAUESF010000080.1:7302436-7325667 GCA_032274765.1 Malacoctenus tetranemus
TAGCATTTCATGAGGTGGAGTGCAGTAAAGTAATGCTTCTTGGTGATGTGTTTCAGGGACATACTGTGTTTTTTGCCCCCGTGAGGACGAATGAATGACCGCTTGATATCTGAGAAAAACACATAAAAAACAACATTCATTTACTTTGAATGCCCTTTCTCACTCTGACATGTGTTGCAGGACTCTCAACACAATTCTTTTCATGGCCATTAATCTTATTATCTTTAAAAACGTGTCATGGAATCACTCACCAGGACTGGACGGGGTTGGGGAGGCGACAGGAGCAATGGAGTGAATGGAAGTGTCATAAATATCTAAACCCGTAAATGAAATGGAGAAAAAATTAAGAAACCAAAGGGTCGAACGTGAGTGAAATTGTATGGCTGTGGATGACAGACTGCTGTACCTCCAGGGGAATAGCCAACATCTGGAAATGGACAGGTGAAGTCCACTGCAAAGATGAAATCAAAGGGTTGAAACAAAACAATCAGATCATTGTTGTTCACAAATAAACTTTGCTTCCACTCAGGTATTTTTGGATCGTTACTGATTCTTACATTCCGGTTTGAGATCCAGTTGCCCAATGTCCACATGGTACTGCCCTGTGAGAGGGTAAGGAAATAAGACAAGGGGAAAGTTGAATGCGTAATGTTTAACAACTGACTCTTCAAAATGACCGCGACCACGGTTAGTGATTAAAATACATAATCATTCATTTATTCAGTTTGATGTTCAGTGAAAATCTAATGTAATCAAGCGCCCGCACCTTTGCATGACGTTTTTCTGTTGGCTACTAATACCGGTTATGGCGCTCTGTTAGGAATGAGGTTTGAGTGAATAAAACCACCGGCAACTTATCAGAAGTAACCGAGCTGGTGTCGCAAAGGTTGAGACAACAATAGTCAGACTGTGCCCTGGGTTTGGACTCGTAGGTTTGGTTTCCCTTGAATCTCTCATAACCTGGAGGCTAAACCAGTTGTTCTGGGTTTTTCCTGGAACGACACTTCTTGTGAAATGTCATTAGCTCAGATGTTTGATTTAATTTGATGGGCTGACGCCAGCTCGAAAAACTCCCGGTTCTATACAACCTCTAATTAGAAACGGAGGATGAGCCAATTCCCGGCTTGTTTCTCGGTTTTTCACCCCCTCTGCGCTTTGTTAGGAGATCCACTCTTGCAACAGCAAACAACAAATCCATCATCTCCTTTTCTTAGAGTACTTCTTTACCCCTCTCCAGCACCACGCCGTGCGACCCCTGACCAGCACTGTGCTCCCTTCTCAGCAACACTTCATCAAGACTCTGTTCCAGACACAGCTCGAATCACCCAGCCTCTCTGTTTTTTTCGGACTAATCATCTCTTTTCTTTTCTCTTTTTTTTTTTCTTTCCCTCCGCCTCTTCAGCTCCCATCCCTGACTTTCATACGCACCGCTCCACTTGAGCTCTGTGATGCTGTGGAAGAGAATGGGCCCCACGCTGCCCGCAGCGTGGATGAAGTCCTGGTAGCTCAGGCTGCAGAGCTGCTGGCCGTCCATGTCCAAATTTTGGAAGGGGATGTTGGAGGCGTCGATCTGGTGCATGTCCATGACCTGCTGCAGCCACTCCCACACCTGGTACTTCGTCCAGTACTGAGGCTGGGAGTCCTGGGGCCAGAAGCGACTTGAGTAACCTGGTGTAGGAAATCCACAACCCGCGGTTATTAAACCATTTTCTAATATTCATGGCTGTTTATGCGAGCGCATTGATTTTGTTTGAGTCTAAAGACGCATCCAGTGAGGGAAAAAACGAATTTACTACTCAAGGTATTTGTCAATAATTAATCTGCAAGGCAGTTTACTGAAATAGCTGTTGAGCTATTTCCCTGTCGGGAATCCTTAATTTGTGTCTTGCGTTTCAGAGCTTTGGGCTCACCAGGTAAGCAATACATCAATTGCTAATTGTTGAGTGCTTTTCACTTTGCATGGTGGTTTCGTATCCAGCCACTGAATTGCTGGATTGTTTATTAGAGAGCAATCAAAATCCTGGAGCAGAAAATGTCTGCATATTTTTTTTTCTCGAGGCATTTTAGGGTGTTAGACAATTTAATTAACTGATTGACATCAATGAACAGTGCATACGTAATCGTGGGAAAGCATAAGGATCGTTTTTAGTGCATTTTGATTGAGTGAGCGTGTCTCTCAATCCTCACCATCGGTGTAGAAGTTCGGGGACCCCCAGGAAGCGGTCAGCTGGCTGTCCAAGGTGGTGGAAGGAATGACACTCATTTTGCAGCCTGCACACTCTGATGTACCATGGCCCAGGGGCTGAGGCAGAGAGTAATGATTTACCCTATAAACAGAGTGATGACAATAAAACAATTTACCACTTTTGGGAAATCATGTCCAGAATATTGTGTATTGCGAAGATTTCTTCATTCCATTCCCTTTTTATCTACCTCACAGTTCTGCTTTCTTTGAATGACCTTTTCGTGCACTGAGTTCACCGACACACAACACATACTTTGCTGTCATCGTACATTGTATGAGCAGCGTATTCTCTGTCAGGTCATGCAAACAGAAGATGCTACTTTTGCTGCAATCAGTAATCATCAACTGTGTCGTAACCACAGAGGTTTCAATGTGTTTGTCCTCACAATGCAAACAGCGCTGTAGAAAACCAGCAGCCCGACGAGGCTTTGAAACGGCTTCACACCATTGCGCCGTCACAGCTCTGGCAACATTTGATGGCCTCAGGTTTAACACAAAGGTACTTCAAAACTGGTCTGTATAGTTTGACATACCTACTTTTAATAACTGTGCTGGCACAAAAAGGTAGCAACACAAAAAACAAAATGTCAAACTGTAGATTAACCAAGTTAAAAATTAATGTCTTTGCGGTTTAATAAGTTAATGGTCCATTTTATTGTTACTCACTGTGCAATTTTACTTTCCCGTCTCTCTCTCTCTCTCTCTCTCTCTCTCTCTCTCTCGCTCTCTCTCTCTCTCCCTCTCAGTGTTGAGTTGAGCCACAGAAACTAAGCATAGTCACAGCTTTGTCTTTTTTGTGAGTTCCTGCTCTGATAGACACGTTGTCTGTAATGTTCACTGGGCTGAAAACATGTAAAAAAGTAAATACAGTTCATACGTCTGCATTTGCATGCCATGTAAATAAAGCCGGACAGAAATTCTGCACGGCCTCTGTTTTCATAGCAGGCGTGTTGCTAATACCTCAGTCATATCTCACATGGCGCGCTGCCAACTTGTGGTTTATATCACTGTGAGATGGAAATGTTGTCCCTCTGTTTGCAACATGAGACATGAAATGCAAGCTATTTGTTTAGTTAATAGCACTGGTGTTAACACTGATGGCGCCTCTGCATTTTGCTGTCACACTGATCAATTCGTCGTTATTTCCCGACAGTAGACAGCTTCTTTTACCCTTTACGAGGTAACTAAACTGGTGACATCATCGCGAGCGACCCAGTTTTGAAGTCTGTACAATAAAACCAATTTGTTGCACGGTGACCCATACTTCACCTGTTGCCTGCATGATCCCGGTCACTCGTTTATGACGAGCTGTAAAACCAAACAGCACCAATGCCCGTCGCGCATTTTGATAGTGAACACCCTGCTGCACGGCGAGCACATCTGTGACATGCAAATCTCCTCAGATCTGGCAAAACACCTTCATAACAATCTCCAGTCAAGATTCCTGGATGAGAGCTCCCCATGGAGATATAGGTGACACATGCCGTCATGCCAAGGTACATCAGCCCCTCAGTTGACAGTCTGCCAAGTGTACTCAAACGCCTTCTGCTGTGTGCTAACCCTAACTGTCTTCTGCTGCCAAGCGTGTGTCTTATCAGGAAGGCAGACAGTCGTTTTGTTCCTGTCAATACACCAATGTTGCAACAGCACTGGGGAAAACAGGCATAGTTATGGATCAATACCATGTGAAAAAAAACACTCCTCCCGCCTTGTCACAAAGTGAAAGGATGAGCGACACTTGTGGAGACGTTTACATGAGATCATGCAGAGTTTCGACTTCACTGCGAGATTGCTTTCATATTGCTTATTGACATTGCCTGACGTAACTTTGAAACAGACTCAGTTTGTGTCTTTATTTTTATCCTGTTATGCTCCTGTTGTACTTTGACTTGTTTACAGTAAATATTTATTTTCCCACTAACACTATGATTCATTCTGGGGACAGAGTCATGTGAATAAACATGCAAGCTTTCTGCAACGTGAAAAACACGGTGACAAGGTAAAGCAAGGCTTGCATAATGACGTGCCAAGTAAACAGTTGCAAACAAATACCACCAAATGATGTCTAATATGTGAGCCACTCTGCCAAGAAATGGATAAACACTTTTGAAACAAGAAAAGACATCTTGGAAAAAAAAGATTGTTAAAAAAAACCATGCGCTGTCGCATCCTGATTGAAAAAACAAAACAAAACAACAAAAAACCTCGATGAGACCTTGTTAAAAATTTCCATGATTGTTTTGGAATAAATTGGCGCGAGCGAGGCCGATTAAGACAGCCCTGAATTTGATCACGCTGCATTCAGCTGTTGTGAAAAGCACTGCTGTTTGCCCGGCATCAGGGTGGCAGCCTACCAGAGCAGCAGAGAGAGGTCCAGCCAAAACTGACAGAGGTCTCAGGTAGATCCACTTTCGGCAGAGTAGAGCAGGTACAGTCAGCCTCTGAGGAGTCCTGCACGGGAGGGGGACAGGTGCTTGTAGCTCGCTGAGCTGACTTCTTTTGCCTCCCAAGTCTGTGAATCGACACGAGAGGTGCTGCCCCGCCGCAATGGTTTTTTATCCTGCTAACTTCCTTATCCTCTTCCAATTGGCTACCTGTTCAGGTAAGTGGCAGGTAGTTATTTGTATAGTTCACACCCACACCCACACACACAGAGACACACACATGACATAACTTTGTTTTATTTCCTGCTCCTCATGCCACACTCACACCCAAATCCAGGTGCATTCAAGCAGAAAAAACCACACACTCGTGAGAGAAGTCAGGCATGGATGGAAACCCCACAAAGGAAAAGCCAAATTGCTAATAGTTATTCTCCACGTGGTTGCTTAAAAATAGTGTTTAACCTCAGAGAAACTCTGCCCCCCCTCCCTTGTTACAACAGAGAACAACACTTGTTTCTCCTATTTCATCATGATGAACGAGGCGTTGACAGCTTAGGTAGGAGGACCTCGGAGAATTTCTTTCTTTTGCTTCTTAAAGTTGCCCGAGCTGCACGGTTTGTAAACACTGGGCGCTGTGTGCCTGAAAAGACGCTACGAAATGTTGACAATGGAGATACACGTCTTTAAAAAAAAAAGAAAAAAGCCTCTAACTTTCCACGATATGTTGCACAGTGTATTTCAGTTTTGACTTTGCTAATGAGCTTCACACTGTGCGTCTGTTTGAGTGATGTGGATTATTTAGGACAAGCTTGTTTTAGTCTTACTCAGAGCTATATGATCTCACAGCTCTGCAATCACATCAAACTTTCATCACCTCCAATAATAGCTCCAAACCAACACGGGGCCATCCACAGGTGTCTGAGTGAAGACTGACAGATGACAATTAGCTTTGGTATGTGTCCCACGGATCCCGGCGAGCGTCTCACAACAATGACAGGAGTGGAGAACGTTTCATTACGTTGCAAATTTTTTGGCACTCGTCGCATGGAAACATGCGCCTTCCATTAATCATTCCTGGCTTCTGTTTGGAGGCGGGCATCGCGGGGTTGTGAATAACTTTCCACAACAAGTAAAGGTGAAACACAGCCACGCACACTGGAACACTTCACCTCTTTTCAAAGCAGCCATTGTACACTACAAGGATGTGATAACGTGACTGTTGCAAGCATTTTCTCAAGTTTCCTAAAAACATGTTTGTCCTGTTTAGCTCAGGCCGCATGAGCCAAGTGCAGAGCGCACGTTTCCAATTGAATTGTATGGATTAGAAACCTCTTTGCTGAGGCAAGTGTGTCAGAACAACAGCTTTACTGAACTTTGTCACCCCTCATATCTGCCGTTCAGATGATCAGGAAGGAGTTCAAACGTTCTATTTCTTGCTTGACACCAATTAGGGTTCGGGCAAATTGTAGCATCTCTGATCTTCGATCTAAATGGGATCTGTCGCTGTGTACCACCACGGCACCTCTCGGGACCACGGGCGCTAACAGTATCGTGTTGATAATTGATGTGACTACGAGCAGGGTTGAACTGTATAATAGGCAGAAGCAGAGGAAAAAAGTCTGTGAGGAAAGTATGTCAGGTTTTTCTCAGAGTTGTGTTTGGGTGGGTGGGGGGCGTTGGAGGGTGGGGGTGGGGGGGGGGGATTCAGAACAAATAAAAGCGAAAGGAACTTATTCTGCTCTGACATTCAGGATGAGTGATGTTGCCGTAAACCAATTCCAAGTCCTCGTGATTGATAAACTTAAAGGAAACTCAAGTAAAACACGTGTTATGATATTAAAGTGTATCTTCCCTTTTCGCCCAACAGGCTGACAGAATTAGCGTCCCCTCGTTCTGTCGATCTTTAGGTTTGGCACATTGAACTTCGCCGTGCTCCACAGCTCATACCGAGCGCTCACTCTCTCCCAGTGCGTGTGCGTATGTGACTTGGACTCTTGCCCGCAGCTCAGCCTCAGAGGTAATGAGGGAATTCAGTGTTAGCATGATTATCTCTGAGAGTCCTCCCCCTCCCCCCCGGCCCCCCTCCCCCCAACTCCCCATGCACAGCAGATTGCTACAGTACTAATGGTAAAATCCACCTCTCCTGATCTCCCTGCAACTCCCTGACACCATCCTACCTGCGTGGGTTACAAGATAAGTTGCCCCTAGCCCTCCCTGCAGCCCGTCTGCTGCCTATTTGTAACACAGGTGCTATTTTCTGGCTTTTTCTTTCCAGCCGTTTCCCAACCTCTTTCTAAAGGGTAAAGGGCCTCCGGGGTGTAATTTGGGACCTAACCCGCGTTTGGTGCGGTCCCTCTGTGAATGCCTGACCAGATTTTATTGCAGTAAGATTAATATGGCCATCAGCAGCCAAACGGAAGTCATGCACTTCTCATTACAGCCAACGCTTTGGCTTCTTTTTCATTTTCTTTCTGTCTTACCCCCCTTCTCTTTTTTTTTGTTCTTCCTCTGTGATACTTTTCATTCTGCCATGCCACGAGGATAGCTCTGGTATTTGGCAATTCATTTCATGGGTCTTCATCCGGGTGGATGTGGGTCAACATATGTAAAAGTCCACGGGAGAGGGGAAGGGGGGGAGCCAAAGAGAGACAGACAGAGAGGGAGAGATCAAAGTCTGTCATATCGGCTCCACTCTATGAGTCAGCCAGCCAACATTGTGAGAGGCAGTGGAGGCAGCCTTGCAGACACAAGAAAATGTCATCAAAATGCCGGCATTATAGACAGTGTCATCTATTTTTAAATAGAGTCAAGTAGAGGCTTATGTCAGCCTCCAATAATAGCGTGCTCCTGATCCGTTTATGAAGCGGCTTATAACTTGCTTTAGTCGCGCTGTGAAATATTAATGTTTTATTTGAGGATGCGGTCAAAAGTTGCTCTTTGATGGGAAAGGCTGTCAAAGCCGTCAGTCAGAAGAAACAGACGAGACGGGGGGAGGGTACAGTTGTATGCTCTAATGAACAGGAACTTATTAGCTGGAGTATGTCTATTACTGTCCCACTTGCCTCCCCTCTTTCATTAGCTGCTTATCACACCCGTTAGTGTCATCTTTAATACTTCACATTTTGATTAGCATATGATCCATGGGGAAAGACGGAAAAATCATTTTATTAGTGTCAATTACGGCTACAAATGACAATTTCACTGCCTAAATTGTAATTTTACGTTTCCTCCTTGTCAAAGAACAATGGCTGTGTAATTACAGTAATGAGAAGTGCAACAGAAAAATGAATTATTCACAATCCTTCTTTCATGTTCTCCTGCACCTCGCCATGTCTATTTGCTTGGCATCTGTCTGCTTGCATTTATGACTGCGCATCGAGAACACCGACTCTTCATGTCTCACAAGTGATGCGTTTCAAGGTGCAAGTGTGCTGGCGCGTGGCATGAATGATGTAAAAATAACTTTTTTTCTTTTCTTTTTTTCTTTTTTTTTTTTACCTGTTCAGTGTCTTGGAGCTTGACTGCACTTGACACGGCGAGGTGCAGGCCTCCCCTCCGCCCATAGGTGACACTGTTGTCCCAGGTACTGCTGGGGAACTCTGAAAGTCAGCCGATGTGATGAGTGAACAAAACAAGTGTGATATGAGAGGGTGTAGGCGATGAAACATGCCTCCTTGACAGTTACTGACTGTGCTGCCATTGGATGGTGCTACTCATATGAGCTACAGTATGCTGCATATATTAGACCTCACATAAGTGTGATAAAAAAAAAAGAAGAAGACAGAAGAAGGTGAACAAGAGATTGGAGATGAGACAGGAAGGCAGAGAGGACTTCTAAGGGGTGCGTGGCCAGTTGTGATGTAGCCATAACATTATATGGATTTATCACAGCGAGCGGCGGCCCCTTTGTGCTTCAATTAACACCCCCATGAGAGGGACCACCAACACAGAGCTTCCTGGGCATCAATACATCAATGGAGCAGGCTGGTATTTAAGATAAGAAACAGATGCCTACAAAGTGATGCTAAGAGATTGAGCATGTGACCGGCCTGACTATAAAACGCGGTGCACATGCACATCGGAGCCACCAGGTCACTGTTAAAGTGATTTATGTGCTTGCTCTTGTTATCAGGGAATGACTGTGATTGTAACGCAGTAATTTACATTTTTAGTGCTTTCCCCTGTCTTATAATTGTTTTTTATGTCATAACTGGATATAACAGAAAGAGAGTGGTGAGCACCGGGGTGACATGTGTTCTTTAACTGTTCTGGATCGTTCACACCGTTTTGATCGTTCTACCTAAATATAGTTTTTTTTTAATGAAATGGCTGTAATAAAAAAAGAACAACTCATCGTGTGGTCGCACAGTCTTTTGGAGATGGACCGGTGACCTATGAAGCCAGGTTTCATTGTCCAAAAAAACAACTGTGAAATCAGATATCTTTATAACCCATGTTTTCTTTTTGTTGTGCATTTTCTTTTTTAATCAAACAGTTTGAAACTTCTTTTTTTTCCCTTTTACAGCCTCTGTGGGCTTTAATCAGATTTGCATTGAAGGATGTGTGCAACAAGACGCACTGAATTTTTCAGGCAGTGAAGCACTACTTAGTCTGACTGTCGCTGGGCTCCATTCCGGTCTAATCTCGGATGAATATGTCGTCTTTGCACGCCGCCGTATGACATGTAAATACTGGTGATATGACAGCATACACGCCTGAAGGAGTCATATGGACGATACAAGTGCTGGGAGGGGAGTAATGGAGAAATGGACATAAGTACAAGAGCAGTCTGATTGTGTAATTGGTTTGGCATCGTCAGGGGTTATGCACATAATTGTTGCCATGGAGACAGAGAGGGAGCATCTCATCTTTGTCCACTCAATAAAATGAGACTCCTGAAGGCTTAGGTCGCCAGGAATCAATATTGGGATCCAATGTGATCAACTATCAATTGTTGAATAGAATCACATGACCCACCTTCTACTCTGGGGTTTTTTCTATGCCATACTGCTGACTGACCACCTGTGGACGCAAAAAGATTGTGTTTTTTCTCTTTAATTTCAGGGAATTAGCTTAAATAGTGTCAACCTTTTTGCTGAAATTACCAGACACCTCTTACTGAGTGCGTTTGACTCTGGTAGTATCATCATTTACTGAAACTGCGTGCTGCAGAGTAGGTAATCAATTCTGACCCTCCCCACTGAGTGAAACCTTTAGTCACATTGTAGGGTACTATTAGGCATTTCCTCACACTTCACAACTGAATATGAGCAGGAGCATCTAATGAAAGTCAGAAAACAGCAGCCCCTAATGGTAATTTTGCATTTCTGTGCTTTGTCATATTTAATTGGTGGAGGTAGCTGCTGGGACTGTTATGAATGGAAGTGATATTTATCACCTTGCGAGAGATCCGTCCACGTGGCTGCTTTGAGGACATTTAGCTTCATTGTGGGAACCAGCACAGCAGGCATAGCGCTTCAAGTCGACAGAACAGGTTCAGGTTTAATGTGGGCCCGTTTCAAACTGCTCATATCCCCGCCTCATTCACAGTGACAGTTATTGGTGCATTGATCATTGGCTGTGACGTGCTCCTCTCCTAATGACTCCAGCATTGCAGGTGGCAGACAGGATGTCCTGCGCACAACAGTAAAGATAGAATTGCTTGTATTGAATTTTGGAGGCATTCCGGATTTTTTTGGGAGACAGTATTTGTTGAGTCGAGGTGGAGTATGTGAGGCCTGTCTCTTGATGCAGTTATGATAAGTTTGACAGCAATTATTGTTTCACACTCATTCAGATTTGATGGGGCTTTTTTCAGATGGTGACACAGCAGTTTAGCATTCCCGTCCTTAAAGTTTTTCATGATTTGAAACGTCTCAGTCGACAGATTTATACTGAACAGTGGGTTTTACGAGCTCTGCCTACATTTTCAAATCAGAAACAAACACAAACCATTTAAAACATTGAACTATGTCAGCCTTCAGCTCAGAAACACTTGGCATCAGAATATCTCCAAAAGGGATCTGTTGGTTCTTTATTTGCAGCTTCGGTGTCAATCGTGTTCCGCAGGCTGAAACTGACCTCTTGTAAGAAGGTAAAAGCTCCACATGCGTGAACAAACAGGGCTGTATAAAATCCCCTGAACTGAAAGGAGTTTGACATGTTTGGTTTACAGCGTCTGGAATGGCACCAAATGTTGTCGTGATATTTGGTTCTTGTGTTTCAAGTACTTTTTCAGTGCTTCTCATTATGTGTTTTGAAGGCAGTCCTACAGAGTCCTCTAATCTCCATGATACCCTGAGAAGTACTTTTGTGCTCAAGTAGATAATTTGATAGCAACTAATAATTTCTCTGGTGTGAAAAAAACACGTGTGAGAGTATTTATTTATTGATTTTGCTGCTGTGCTAACTTGTTTAAATTCCGCACATTACTTCTATGATAAAGAGCACGGTGCTCCTTAAAAGCAGTAATGCATTTCCACAGAGAGAGAAAGAGAGAGAGAGAGAGAGAGAGAGAGAGAGAGAGAGAGAGCAGCGTTCCCTCCGAAATGGTGCCATTTGTATTTATTGAGTTTTGTCCCTGATCTGTGTAAATGCACCATAATTCATCATAGTTTATTATGGATCAGTTAGCAGAGATGGGAACAGCGGCTGCAGACGGCATCAAGTGTGATTTCTGCGAGCACAAACAAACAGTTTCGCGGCGCCACCGCTTCACGGTGTTTCAGGAGCTCCCCGGTTTCTGCTTTCAGAAGCAAAAATAAGTGAGATCATTATCACATAGGATTAGACTGGATATCTGTCAGTAATGGCGGAGAGCCTGCAGGGAGCCGTGCAATTACAGCGACCCCTCCCACTGATCACCGCTACACACATTTTGCTGACCTATTCCCCCGAAATGAGCCGTCGCTATTATGACAGAGTGAGAGGGAGACAGAAAGTGATGAGGGGTGGAATAAAGGGGGGGTGTTGTTCGAGGACATATGAATAACATATTTGAATTTTAAAAGTGACTCAAGCCCCCGAGCCTCCGAGCCTCGCCTTTAACTTTCTCCCAGCCTCACTCTCTCCTCCTTTCTCTCGCTGCCTCCATTATAAAGTTAATAGGTTCACAGCAGGGATATTTAAACTGTAATTTGAAAGCTTTTCAGAAGAACTTTGACAGTCTCAAAGTGGCACACGACGCCACCTGCGGAGTGAACAAACGAGGGTAAAGAAGGAGGCTGCAAAAAAACTGTATAGCAAGAAAGCGGGCGAGGGGAGGAGAGCAACAATTAGCATTCCTGAGGCTGAATGTGTAACTAATTATGTGTGAGCATTGTGACAGGGTGGCTGTTGAGTGCAGTAATGGGATCCCTGCTGTTTAATGAACATGTCACAAGCTTCTGTCGGAGCTGAAGGAAAGAGACAGTGCTTGATGACCACTGGGCGCGGACGTCGCGCATGTTGCATATGTTCCATTCTTCCCTTTGTGCGCACACATCCCTATGAGACAATTTGCCACGGTGGAGAGCGGCGTGATTTCAAATTCATTGTCCTCTGTCAATATTATTAACATGCGGCATATTGAGCGTCGCACAGTTGTCCTTCTTCATTTGAGATCTTATTATAGGCGACATACCGATGCTGTGACAATCACCAAGAAGAAAACGCTGCCATTACATTGGTATGCTGTACATCTTCTCATGATTGAGCCTTGCGTGAACTTTGAGACGCATAGTGTTTTTGGTTTTTTTTCGAGGCTGTTATTGACTCTGCTGTCTCTCAGAGAAAGACATATAAAGACTTTTAATGTCGAAGTCTGCTGAGAGCCTGCTTTTCTTTTTTTTTCTTGTTTTTTTATTTAAAGGAATGATTGGTAATGAGCGTGTTGTTCAGAAGCCCGCCTAGCTGGCTCTGTTCTGTGTTAATCAATACTGGTTTCAGCATTTGCATGCACAATCTCACTGTATGAAAAAATCAGCAGTGCTTTCTGGAGGTCTTTTGTTTAGGTATGCAAGCACAAAATAGAGAGAAAACAACATTTCCAGCCTTTATTTGTCATTTCGCCCATGGGGCAATCAAATCCAATTGACTCTGAATGCTAGATGGAAAGATAGATGCAACAAGAGGATTACTTTTTGTACATGTCGATCAAATTAAAAAAGATTGCTTAATCAATGAATTGTTTTTTTGTGTTTTAGTTGTCTATTTTGTCCTTTTACCTAGATGAGCGTTTTCCCTTTATGACAAGTATTGATGCGTCCTATTTGAATTCTTGCTCCATCTTTGGCAGAGCTCCGTGTTTTGCATTGCTGAATCTTTTCTGCACTCTTTTTGTTGTTGCGTTGTTTTGTTGTTGCTTTTTTTAACTTGATTTGCTGCAGTTTGGAAGCCAAAGTAATTCAGTCGCTGTTCAAAACAAGAAATCAAAAGTTCAATTTTGGTTATAGTTGCCAAACAGCCAATCATTCAGGCGATTGCATTTGTTCTGCTGAGGTATAGATTCAGATAAAACACAAAATCCATCCTGCAATTCATGCCCATTTGGCTGAAGGGGACAACTTCATGGTAACTTTAGTGTCTGGTGGGGCAAGTTTATAGAACATGAGAACATGCAGCCTTTTATTATTGTGTCCTCGCCGGGCCACTTGTAACCTTGCAATCCCATCTAATGCTCGGGGCATGCTATCAAAGTGGCAGGAGGCCGTGCGGATATTAGACCTTGACAAGTGAAAGAGAATTGAGGGCTGGACTTAAAATGAAAATAAATACATAAAAAAAAGATAGACGGAGTCGTTTATTCAATATACAATGTGCTTGAAATTGCGGTGGTCAAACAGGGGGGAACAGTTTGATTGTGCGAAGCAGAGTGTGAACCAACAGGTCTGAATCGGAGGTGCACTGATGAAAAACAAAAAAGATGCCCTCTTTGGGCGCAGCGATTGATTCGATCACAGGTGGAAGGGTTTAAATATTTCTCGCATTAATTCACGAGCGATTGCCAGAGGGATCACGACAATGGCCGCAGGCTGAGGCAAGTGGTGGCGGCACTGCAGGTGATGCACCAGACTGTTTTGATGAATTGGGAGCTGAGCTGTCAGCTGTGGAGCTCTTTCTGTTTACCGGTCTGTCTGTGCTCCCGCCCTCACCTTTTGTCGTGAACTTTGGGTCGTGACTAAAATCATGAAATGACTGGAACATGCTGTCCTCGAAGGGTGGCGTGTATAATTCCTTGTGTGTCACAGTGAGACGTTGCAAACAAAGCAGGGCTTGTCCTCTGCATTAAGAACCTGGATCCCAGCTCCTATTTGGGGCCAGTTCCAGAGGAGACTGGCTGAGCTGGATCCTCGGCCTGCTCTCTGGTTGCCAGAAAATAAAAGAACTGCACATCTCATAGTGAAAAATTAGACACTTTCTCGAATCCTCAACACACCTGGGTAACTGCTCTGGGCTTTTATTTGGAAAGTCTCTGCTTTTAACTTTCACTGACAATGGGTGTGTCCACTTGCGTTTGGATTCACTGTAATGATTTGGGGTCTTTATTAGAAGCAATTCATGGGGGACAACATGGAGGAGGATTCAACTGCATCGAGGATGTGATTAGAGGGCCTCTTGGTCGCCCTCTACTGGAGGGTTATCGGGCGTGACCAAGTGGGATGAGGCCCCTGAGGTCAGCTCGGGACAAACAGGATGGATCGGTTCCATCAGCTGAAATGGAAGCGTCTTGGGATCGCTGAGTTGCAGGAAACAGCGATGTTTTTCTGCTCTCCAAATTGCCTCTGCCATCCTTTGTGGGGATCTGTAGATGGATGTCCAGAAGATTCCAAATGAATGTGATATCTTCACATGGCAACATCCGAGGCTAAACTCCAACTTAGTGTTCATATTTTTGTTAATGTTTGAAAGAACATTCTCTGTTTTCTGGATGAATTAACCAATTACCAAAAAATTACAACTCTGATGGCCTCCAAATATAAATTTGTGATTAAATTCTGAAGGTGTTGTGTAAACTAATAAGAACTGTTAATTACAAAACATACAGTGTTAATTTTCATGTGACTCAACAACACTAGATTTTTTTTTGTGTGATTTCGGTGAGGTTTTGCCTTTACAAGCATCACTTTGGAGGTATGAAGTGGCAAGAGATGGGTAAAGAATCCAATTTTGGTACGCAAGATAGAATATGTTAAAATACCAGAGTTAAAGAGTACATTGTTTTGAAAGTAATCCAACCAGCAAAATTCCTTCAAAAAGTTACCTCAATAACAGAATGAATGTAACAGGCTACTCCCCACCTCTGGATGTGATCCAGAAAAAAAACGCGCTGCTTTATCTACAACGCCATGTTTGACAAGTCCTCTCATAAGGTAGAATATATACAATGTGGAGAAACTCCTCAAATACAATTAAGTCCGCCTAATCACTTTCTCCGAACGACAGCGAGGAAAGAAAGATTAATGGTGTGGAAGAGCAGTGAGGGATGGGACGTATTCTTCACCATCTCGCCTCTCTCGCTCACTTCCTCTCAGCCCCCGTCCTTTTTGAACAGCTGAAAAGTCTGAGATACATTATTGGAGCTAATCAGAGTCGAATGAGGAAAGCGCTGAGGTGAGACAGCAGAAATTACCTCCCTCCTCGGCTTGCCCATGCACCCTTCTTTCTGTCCACATGTTCCCTGAGAGAGGCGGAGGGATAAAGGTGGGGTGAGACGGGGCTGCTCGGGGCGGGTTGCACTCATTGACTTGTGGCTGTTGCGCCCTGAAGTCAAAGAGGATGATGAAATTATTTGGGAAAAACAATAAAGTTTTGAATGAAAAGAAAGGAAATTTACAATTGAGGTGTTATTATAATGCTATTTTCCTCCTGCTTTGGTGCCTCATTGGAAGGCGAACTTGTTGCAAAACTTTCCACGCCAGCATAACAGAGGGTTTTATGGAACTTACTTCAACTGGTGATGTAATACAATATAGAGCCTTACATGATAGAATTTACAGCGGCTTGAATTCCCACCGAGGGTCTGGATGTCGCGTCTGTCTGTGCAGAACTGAAAATGGATCACAGCTTCTTGTGGGTCGGGGGTGGACGTCCAGAGCAAGTGTGACAGGTGAGAAATAATAGAGCTAGCACCCTGGCAGCTTACCGAAATTCAGGTTTGGGTTGCCAGGTTGTGTCAGCAATCTCCAACAAGTCTTGTAATTGGAAAAAAAAAGAGTTCTTATAAAGCATATCCGTCAAATCAGTAGTTCCACTAATCTTTGCGTGTTTCCTCGTTGTTTCTATTTTGAGTGTGGCTTTCTTTTTCTTTTCGGCAGAGTTTGTGATACTTGGTGAATAATAAGCTCAGTGAGACTGGAGCGGGAGAATGGAGGAAGGGCTGGATTTAAGGTCTGAAAGCTCATCACTAAGGGGTGAGATAAAGCAAGCTGGAGAAAGTTTGCTAATCTGAACTTTTTTTTTTACTGACAGCTTGAGTTCAAAAGGCTGTCTCGTCTTTTTTGGGGGGAAAGGAGAAATTTCAAGCTCTCGTTGCCATGTTTGCGGATCCCTCACTGCTCTACACATCAGCAGGGGAGGGGGTTATTTGATATGAGCTGGGGGAGCGAGAAGACACGCCCAACCGCCTGTTAAGGCTCACACAAACAAACAGGCTTTACCTTGGTTTTACGTGCTCGAGTATACTATCACCTCTTCAGCATCTGTCACCTCACAGGATGATCATCAGGTTTTACTAAGCAGTGACAGCGCCTCTGCCCCTTCTCATTGTCCCTGCTGGCAGACCACTTCTCTCCCTGTCCCCTTGCATTACGTCTTCACGCATGGCATTCCTCGCTCGCGGATGGACACGAGGGCTTAAAAGGTTCATTAGGATTTATTTTTGTTCATTTTGTGGGCCGCCTATGGAGTGCCGTGGTGCCTGCGCAACAGGACTGACCCTGCGGTTCAAGCGCTCTAACAGCCCATAAACAGAGACAAGGCCTGCAGATGACAACCTGCCACTGCCCAGGCTCACTCATCTG
The DNA here is from genome assembly GCA_032274765.1 of Malacoctenus tetranemus. Classification (NCBI taxonomy): domain Eukaryota; kingdom Metazoa; phylum Chordata; class Actinopteri; order Blenniiformes; family Labrisomidae; genus Malacoctenus; species Malacoctenus tetranemus. The sequence goes on from JAUESF010000080.1 coordinate 7,319,065, forward strand.
CAGCTCGCCAAGCCCTTTAAATAGGTGTCTGGGGTGTCATCGTCTCTGAGGGCTGCCTTATGGGGAGGTGCATAATAAAACTGCAACTATAAACCTGAGTGTAAGTGGCACAGCCTCGCCTGTGGCTCCAGCTGCAACTTTTGAGTACCAGCAAAATGCATGCAGTGTTAGGAGCATGAGGAAGGGTGAGCGAGAGAGCGAGAGAGGGAGAGAGCGAGAGAGGGAGGTGGGGGGGATGGTACAGTAGTGATACTGGAGAGACCTCATGACATAAAAAAATAAAGGCAGAATATCAGCATTTATGTCACGCTGACATGTCACATTTGACATGCATCACCTGAGTCATAAATGTTGTAATCCATCTCTTATATATGGTAAGATGATAATGATTTAATTTGATTTACTTTGATTGAATTCAATTTAATTCAGTTCAATTTAATTCACTTCAATTTAATTTATTCCGATTTGATTCGATTCGATTCGATTCGATTCGATTCGACGTTGGTGCTGCAAGTTCACCGATTGATTCTGTCGACTCAACCCTTCAGATTCTTGCTCATAGCCCCGGCGCATTTTCTCTCACTGAGGTGTACTTAGTGCAGGGTTGTGTAACACCGCAGACAGAGAACTGAGCCAATAACGATATTTGCTTTGTTCACACGAGGAGAGATGGTCTGTCTTGGGTTTTTTTTTTTCTCTTCAAAAACAAGTCTCTTTCCAGCAGCGATGTAAGTGGCTATGGCTGCAAGATCCAAGGGGGAAAAATGGCCACGAGCCATCTGCCAAAACCCGGACATCATAAGCAGCTGCTGTGCTTTTATGCATATGTTCTCTTTTCTTTTACATTATGTTGCTGATGTCTTGACCCTCGGATTCCAGATGGAAGCCCTCAATGAAAAAAGAGTGACTGAGAAAATAATAAATAAAGGCTCCTTGCAGTCTCCCCGCTGATTTATGAATGCAAATGTTGTAAACAGGCCGGTGCTGGGATTTAACAAGCGGTTGTTCGGTGTGTCTACAGGAGGGTGAATGACTGATGGCGTTGCGTTTTCCCAACAAACGTCCTTTCTCCATGATGTGTAATAGCAACAGGAAAGGGTGAACGGGTGATGAAATGATGCACTGCATCACAGGAGTGGTGGCTGATCTTGTTTTCTTTTAGCCACGGCGTGTGCTGTTAACCATTACATGGGCGGCTGTACTCGTGGCTCCTCCACCATATCTGCGTAATGACCACCTTCCTGTAAAGGGTCCCTGTGAGAGTCATTATCCCTGATTCAATCGACGATGACAGGGGAAAGGGATGGAGAGGACGGATATAAGATGACAGGCGCTGTGCTTTCAGATGTCCCCCTCGTGTCTCCAGGGGGAAGACTCACAGCCCCCGACTCTTACAACGAATCCACAAAGCAACAAAAGTAATCAAGGCTCTTCAGCATCAAACTCAGGGATTATGTTTTCTTTTCTGGGAAGCCACATATTTACTCATTGATGTGCTCCGTGAAGGGCAGCCTACCAGTTGTGTACAAGATAACATCCAGGTCACTGGGGTTTAGAGGAAAGCCTCCTCACACACCACATGTTCCATGACATTTGGAAATGATGTTTCTATCGTGAAGGGGCTGAGGCCGCTGTTCCACTGGAATGTTGCGTGCACGCTACAATGTTTGTCCCGTGTCTATCAGCAGACCTCGTAAATAAATACTTCTTCTTTCTTTCTTTTCAACCAAAGAAATAAATATCATGGATTGGTTTTGCAAGAAAAACTGGTACATTTTTATCATTTTTTTCATTTTATCGATCACCTTTGATCTGTATCTCTGTTCCATCCCCTTTTCTTTGACCATTGCTTTATTTGTCTTTCTGTAAATCTGTCTTTATTGATTTTCAATCTCCATCTCCAGTTCGATTCCTACTTGATCTCTTTTTAGCTCTCTCTAATGATGTCAACTTGATTCACTCGTTCGTGGACACCAACTTTTGTGCATATGTGGTGTTAACAAACTGTAAGGATTTTTTCAGTATTTAGTGCAACCTGCTGACTCAGTGTGCATTCAATCATATACTCACACTAAAGGAAAGGCTAAGGAAATTATGCCACATTCCGGTGCACAGTTGAGGATGTTTATGTATGAATTACACAAAGCTTTTTTTCCCCCGAAAGGATGAAATTGAGAACACCCTTTTCAGAAGTGTTGCTGTGTCTTTTGTTTTCTATTTACAGCTGGCTGAGCCGCTGCTGTAGAGAGCCATGTTTTTCTTATATCAGCTGGGCCAATACAAGCTGCGCCTGCTGACTTTGTACTTTGTCAGAGTGGTTCTGTATTTAATGCCATTCTCTATAGTCAGGTAATCCGACACTCTGCTCCGTCTCTCCACAGCTGCGTACCTCATAGCATTCTGCTTTGTGCTTTTCCCCTGTTTTTATATGAGTGTCAACTGAGTGGTGGACTTTGGCTGTGTTCCATTTATTTAAGAGTCCTTCTGATGCACGGAAGAGAAGTGCCTTGAGACATATTTATGATATCACTTCATTCTCTGCTTTATTGAGTCTGGACTCTGGCAGAGTCAGTCAGAGAGGCAGTATCTGATTTGGCGAAATAGCCCTTTGTGTTTACATTAATTCAGTCTGTAGAAAAACCTTTGAATCGTCTAAAGAACCATTAAAATATATATTTTTCAGCATCTGCAATACACCCGAAATGTCCACAAAAAAATAGAGAAAGTAAGGGCATCATTTAAAAAAGACTGAAAAAGAACATGTTTTTGTTCACTTTAGACCGATTCCACTGAATGATTTGAGCCAACAGCAATTTGAATACATAATGACACCCTGTTTGACCCCTTTTGCCACGTCAGTTCCTGCTGGATCCAACCTTTTGAGTCCAAACTCAATGCGACACATTACAATATGTCCATGGTTGCACTGTAATCTGCTGTCGCGTTTCCCCTTTTAAATCACTGATATTTGTTATATCTTAGTATTGCCATGTATTTCATGTTTACAATGATAAAATCCATCCAAAATTTATTTTCTTGCGTGTGTGTTTGTGTAAGCGATATGTTTAACTTGTTAGCAGCAGTGTGGCACATAAAAATAAAAGGGAGATGCAAAAATGAAAGGTCACCTCTTGCAACCTCTTGTAAAAACCCATCAAAAGGATAATTGGGATCTCAGTTGAAGATGCAGGATACGGAAACTATTGATATCGAAGTCAGTCTCAGAGATCATGTCAGTAAATGAACGAGTTCACAACGAGGCATTTTGTGGCAAATTGTTCGCACACTCACCCAGAAAAAGTTTAATTATATTGCAGACTCACTCCTACTTCCACTATAGCTGCTTATTATCTTTGAGTGAGTGATGATATGGAAAACATTATCAATTCAATTGGAAAACACCAAAACACAAACAATTAGCTGCGGAGAAGTGTTTTGACAGGGATTGTGCCTGGACTATTGGCCTGAGTGATTAGACAGAGAATGCAGCGTGTTAATGACGGTTTGGTTCAGCCGACTGTAGAGCAGCACTCGTCTCTTGTCTCCTATATCCATGGTGATGGTTCTATCAAACACACCGATCGAGGAGCTTTGCTCTGTAGAAATCAATAAGATATCTGTGCTTAGTAGCATCTCTGCAGATTTGGGTGCTGAATAAAAGAAAGAACTGTGAAGGAGATAGAACAGGTGTGAGATAAAATGAAGTCCTTGAGGTACATGTCCTGCAGGCACTGACTACACACACACACGCGCACCCACGCACGCACGCACGCACGCATGCACGCACACACACACACACGCACACACACACAGATTTGAGACATATGCAGTTTATGCACACCAGCAAATACAGATTTGAATGCACTCCAGATAAAAAAAGTCCATCTGATTGTTTAATTAGAGCTGTTAGTAATATAAGTGAATACGAAGGAGGAGAGAGGCCGCAAGAAAATGGCCTTCTATAAAAAAAATTACCATCTGAAGCTCTGTTTATGTCCTTGACTCTTACATTGCTGCTTCACCTTACTTGATTTCATTCACTTACACCAGCGCATGGGGACAGTAAATGCTTAGTCCATCAAGCCGTATACAACAGATGTCTTGTAAACCTTTCTAATGCTACATTTATATGAAGCATTAACACAGCTTGGCGAGCATTTGCTCTGTATTCACCTGTACTTAAGTATGACCCTAATTACATTAAGTAAACTGCTGATTCAGACAAGGGACTATTAACTTGTGTTGTAGTCGAGACCACCTGACCCAAGACCAAGTCACGACCAAGACCAGAGCATGCCAAGACCAAGATCATGACCAAGACCAACACCAACACCAACACCAACACCAAGACCACGACTGCATGACAATATCAGAGATGGACAAATGACACTTAATTTAATAAACAATATGATGACGCGTTTGTCTGTAACCTCGTACGGTGGTTCTCAAAGTATGAGTCAGGCCTCCCCTAGAGGGGGCCAGAGTGCTTCACGGCACACAACAACAAAAAATGGAAAAAAGAATAAAACAGCAACCCTGAGGTTATCTGCATCATGACTTTTTTTCATTTTTAATTCAAGGGATCAAATCATGGATGACTTTTATTCAGCACCCAAATCTACAAGTTCATTTATTAAAGCACACATTTTTTTTCAAACTGAATAGACATATTTAGGACAAAATCCAGGTCTCAAATCAGATTGTATGCACACGTCTGGGTCTATCTGTTGATAATGTTGCTGAGTAGGTGTAAAGACTCGCTGTTTATTTCATATCAAAGACATTTTACGAGCAACAGAAGAGTTCAGTGATTTATGGCCGTGAGCTCTGAGCATCCACTCACAAAAACCTCTTCAAATGTGAAACACACGTAAATAAGTGGTTCAACCCCAAATTACCACTTGACCTGAGACAGCACATGCACCGAGGGAGTTGGAGGAAGGAGAAGAGGGGTTCGATGGGGTCCGATGGGGTCCAGGCTGGTCGAGCGGTGGCTCCTCCTCCCCCCACTTTGAGATCAAACCTGCTCCAGTCATTTTATGAGGCTCCGTCCTCAGTCTGTTATGGGTGTGGTCGTGATGTGGAATGACAAACACGGATGGAGCAGCATTATGTAAAAGGGTCACACAAGTCTATGTTGATTTATGACCGTTTGTCTCTGTCATTGTGGCTCTGAAGAGTGTGTGATGAATTGCGTTTTATTCTCACAGAGAATTCCATTGTCTTCTAATGTGGACGATTGTGCCCGGGCCATATGGGACTGCTCAAGCACTGTCGAAGCTGTCCTTTATTTCACACTCCAGCGGTCTCCATGCTTTCAATACCATAGGCTTGATGTGAATGCTTTCTGGATGGTGGGTGCATTATAACACTCAGACAAAGGCAAAACGAATCAACTGCACATGAAATAAAAATCCAGCGGTTATGATATCAATTTGGGTCTCGCATCCAAACTTCATACCTGATACTTTTTATAGGTGATGTCCTCGTGTTGCTTTCTGAGGGACTACTATGAATAAATCACATTTCACAGTGTCAGGGGCTTTATTGAGGCTGGGAGGTCACTCATTACACGCTCACAGGAGTAAACTTTGCGTGTTTTTTCTAATAAGGACATTTTTGGTGACCTTTAAGAGAGAATAAAGTTGACAACCGCGTGAAGGCAACTTCTGATCCCTTGACAGTGAGAGGTTATATCTTTTTTAGGAACACTGCTCTTTTTATCACCTTGTTTTTTCCTGATGTGTAAAAGCAGCATTACTCAGCCATCACTTTGCAGGCTGTTTTTCCCCCCCTTTGTCACTGTCTACCTCGCTGCTTTGTTGGTCCCCCTGTCTTGCTCCCCCTGCACTCACCTAATGCCCTCTTCCTTCACCAGATGTCCACAAACATGCACCTGCCTGCTGAAGTTGCCACTCACAACACATCCTGCGTCAGGAATGTTGTCCCTCACTTCCGAGTCACTGGTGCAACACCTCAGCATGGCAAAAATACACCATTAGCAGTCTCCAGTCAACATGTGCACTTTCAGAAAACTGGCACGGTGCTCCACAGGGGGTTATCCACTCTCGGTGTGTGTATGTGTGCGTTTTTCATTCCTTGCAATGCCCCTGAGAATGAGTGTTCACTCTTTCTTCGAACACAACACTGAGGGATGGTCACACCTCATTAATCAACAAGAAATCCTTGTTTTGCTTTTGTATTTTTTTGTTTTTTTCTTTTTGTGCTGTACACCTGTATCGTTTATAAAAGTCCCCACAAATCTATCAACACATGAGGAATACACCCAGACCGGTCTATCCGGTGTGCAGAGGGACGAGCCCGATTCGCCACCTCCAGCCATGTTTCTGTCCTTCCTCGAGCTCTCCTTGTGACTGCAGTTCAGGTTAGTTCAGATTTATAATTGGGTCGAGGGTGGGACACTGGGTACATAGATAATGGGACACCCCATCCCTCTCCCACACTCAAGCACACACAACCCCACCTTCACCTATCATCCATTCTCTCTCATCAAGGCTACACACAATTCCTGTGTGTGTGTGTGTGTGTGTGTGTGTGTGTGTGTGTGTGTGTGTGTGTGTGTGTGTGTGTGTGTGTGTGTGT
>JAUESF010000080.1:7332447-7345292 GCA_032274765.1 Malacoctenus tetranemus
ACACACACACACACACACACACACACACACACACACACACACACACACACACACACACACGCACACACACGCACACATGCACACACAGCGGCACACACTTCACATTTCAGCTCGCACAAGATTACATCTCAGCATCTTAGTCAATCAAAACCTCCCATTCCCTCCCTCATCTCGATCTCTCACCCAGCACAGAGGGTGAGGTGGTTGTGGGGGAGGGGCAGGTGCAGGAAGGAGCAGCAGATTTTCTGGGTGGTGACATGAAGAGAGAAGGGAAAAGGAGTAATGGAAAAAAAACTGTTGTCTTTTGCATGACAAGGGAGAGCAGGAAAGAGACACGGACCACCGTAAAGAGGGAGAGACCCTCACCTCATTCTATGGCTCAAAACACATTCACTGGGTGTGAAAGCAAGGCAGTCGCATGGCAGCCGAGCGCTCGGCACAGTGGAGGAGAGTTCATTATGGAATGACATTGACTCAGGCTGATTTGCTGAGACGAATCAGATTGCAAAATGAGACATATACATTTTTTTTTCTCTCTTCTCAATTCCCATTCCCCGGCGTGCAATGAAATATTAACTTGTCCTGTATGGCAGCCCCTTAAATTGCATGCGCGGCTCACACAAAAGGCCAAGCAAATGTGCCGTTACCTTGTTTTATTCGGAACCATTTTCCTCAGCTGCCTCTGCCTGCTCGCGCCGACCGGGAGGACAGATTGTTGATCTGAGGAATCGAAGCAGGAGACAGAAAGACAATCCAAGCTGTGAGTTTTAAAATTCCCCTCTTTCACCTCAATTTCAAGACGTCCATCAGTTGATGAAGCTTGTGTATTTGATCAAAAATGTGGGAAAATGAGGCTACAAAACTGTCGATGAAAGTGACGTGCCATTACGCAAACTTGGCTCACAGTGTTCCACCACAGAGCAGATTAGGTTGTTAACTGAGCTTCATCGTTTTCGAACAGGGTTTTTGTTTTCATAACATGGTCAGGAAAACAAAGGAAAAACTCCCATAAGATGAAAAAGGCTCGCGTAGCAGTTGTAAAGTTTAGCATCGAATGAAAATATAGATTATATATCTGACACTGACAGTGAGGCTATTTATTTTAGTGGCTCGCCCTAAAATTTTAAAGATACCACATTGAAATCTTACGGTCCGATTTTGCGGGATTCGGACCACCCTGGAGACTTGCAATGAGAAAGTCAGAAAGCTCTGCTGAGGTTAAACGAGGCTATTTAACCATTTCCTCCAAACTGGCATGAACAAACAACGTTCCCCTGACTGTTGTCATTACACTTTCATAGTGTCTCTGCTATTGCTTTGACTCTGCTTACACCCCCCGAAGTTGTTACAAGCTGTAGTTGCAAACTGAGAGGCCACTTGAAGTGTAATATTTTGGGGATTTTTGGTGTCTTTGCACCTCCCCTTGAAACCTGAGGCAACAGATGTGAGAGTCCTCCATGGTAACTGTTGAAAAAAGCCAATTAAAGCAATCAAACACGCCAAGAATCAAACAGAGTAAGAACACATCTCTGGGTTTTTTTTTAGAAAATTGACAGCCTTTTCTCACTTTTGCCACCATCTCCTCTTGAGATACCGGTTGGTTTGTCCCACATTTGTTCAGCCACAAGTTTGTAACTGAAAATATTATGCAACCTTGGAAAATCTTTCAAATCCAGCTACCTTGAATTGTTGCCCCCTTTCTACCACCTGGGGATAACTGCCACCACAAAGACAAAGGCAACAACAAATTATCTCAGCTTTCTTAAACACCACTTAAATAAGTTTTTTTTTTCAGAGATAGAACTAAGTGTGCTCCTCCCACCCTCCTCCCTCCCCAATAGATCAAAAACAAGTCAAACAAATCTTTTTACGTTTGTATTATGCTACCAATACACATACCTCTGGTCCTCCTCCTAATGCTCCTCTCAGGGATTTTATTGGAGCCTAATTAGCCATGTTGATGGATTGTATAGACTGTGTGCTATGCTCTTTACGCGAGGTGGTGGGCTGTGGGCTGTGCAAGTCTCTAGAGTCCATGTTGAGGCAGTGCTTTTCTTTTTGAGAGTGCTTGCCATTAGCGGGCCTCTCACCCAGCCAACACAGGGGATTATGGGAATAAAGGAATGATACTGCGTGACCTTGGCCTCGCGTAGCCACCCCGGCACATCAGCACATCACATTGGGGTTGGGTGTTCTGTGTGCGGCATGTTGGTGTGTGTATCGTGCCACAAGTGGATGTTTATGTTGGGAATGCTTGTGTTCCTCTAGGAGCTGTGAAAAAAGAGAAAGAAAAGTACAGAGTGAAGGGTTCACACATAAACACCTCCTTCAAGGGCAACGCTTACAGGCTGGACCACCTATTCTCTGAGACCTGCATGTTCTCTTTGGCAACAAGTCAAGCAGGAGAACAAATGAGATCTGAAAATGATGTGAAGGCTCTCCTCACTGCATGCAGAGATGTGACATTCTTCCCCGGATGAGTGAAAATTTCAAGGGACACAAAAAGAAACGGGGAATAGCATTTGAGTGTACTCAGTGGGAAGTTGTATTCTTTCGGTCTTTGGTCTGTCTCCATCAACCCATCAATTAGCATCAGTGCATTTCCATGGAACCTGACAGCACGGCAGGAGATCCGTAGCGAACCCTTCAAAGCCTCACTGCGGTGTTACCTTGAGAAAACAAGCTGACAATGGGTTGTGAGATGGAAAACAGGCAGGAAGACTCAAACGTGTGCTGTTTCCTACTGTTGCACATGCCACAGGATAATGTGACCCACTAGAAGCTGATTTCTGTCGAAATTGATTTGTTTTGCTCAGTTTCTATTTTCTCCCATCAGCATCTCCTTTTTTTTGGGGGGGGGGGTACTGTAGAAACATCATCCCCTGTACGGATGAATCGCTGGCGGGCACAACATTTACAAACCCTTTCGACTTTGCTTTTCACTTCCCCCATCGCAAAGTAAGTAAAAAATAACACCAAAAGTCTTTATTTTCTATTTATTTTGCATTTTATTTCACTAACATGTTTAAATTAGGCTTCCATTCCAGTGTATATGCAAACACACAAATGCAAATGCGCTCTTTTCTGGCAGCAAGTGGCAGTTGTACCAACAGCCAGTAGAGGGAAACAAAGGGCTGCCGCCCCCCCTCCTATTGAAACTGCTGTCATGGTGGCCCTCAAGCAGCATTGACATGCATGCTGCAAGGATACTATTCGAAAGTCCCTCGTCTATTTCTAACCACAGAAGCCTGCTTTGGGAGCTTGCAAAAACCAGAGCGCACAAGACGATTCAGAGCTTGTACAGATTGCCTCGACAAGCAGGAGAAGTATTGAGAGGAAGAATATCAGCCATGATGGGTAAAAAATGTATACTCCCCATAAGAATCACATGAATATAAAAATCTGTTAAGAGGTTTTTTTTAGAAGTAAAAAGGTCTAGATTACTGTGAGTGTATTGTGCTGCTCAGCAGTTTGAAACTACAGATTATGTTGAGTGGAGAGACTCTACATCATTCATTTCTTTGCACTAAGCAGTAAAAAGTCCAGGTGATCATTCTTCAGTCCAAAAGCTTATTCTGCAATGCATTTGAAATGAATCAGACCGCAAAGTGTGAGACGGTGGGACGGTTCATTATAGCTACCTGCACAATGCATGAAGGTGGGGCTTTTATTCTCACCCATCATTTTACTTCACACCATTCGACGTTTTGCACAACGACGAGAAGAAACTGCATGTTGACCTGCGACCCTGTTATTTCAGTAGTAACAAGAGAAGAAAGGATGGAAAAAGACCAATTAAAGTAACATCAGTTTAATGATATGGCATAATTCAAGCACATTAGTATTTTAAAGCACGTTATACATGAACGGATGTCACTGAGTACATTTTATATTAATCAAATAATAACTCAGTTATCTCAGGGCGATTTACGTACTTAGGTCAAGACCTTACAAAATAAGAAGAAGTAGAGGAACAAAAAGCCTTGTTAATGCCCCCCATCACTTCATTTAAATAGTGCGCATCATTTGAATACATTATTCATACAATCAACTTGCTAATCATCTTTTATAGAACACCATCTAGGGAATGGCTATTTTTACTTAGCTCATTTTGATACGGTGTTTTCATTCACTTCCAGCTGAGCAGAGTGTGACAATAATAACAATTAGGGTTGATGCACAGAAAGTGAGAGGTGATGGGAACATCAGGGGAAAAATGCAAGGATTAAAAACAACTTGCATCCAACCCTCATGAGCATGGACAATGTGAGCTTCTTTGAAGCCGAGCCTATCATCAGGCTACTGTCTTTTGTTGGTGTGACTCCCACAGCTATAAACAGCTTTATACATTGGATGCTCATATTTTTGTGCACAGCACCAAGAGTAAAGAGTAATTCGAAGAAAGTCTCTGTAGTTTTTCACCTAAAACCACAAACAGAGTGGACGGAGATTTCAGAAGGACAACTAATGTATTGTGACAGGTGCCTATGTCCATCATATCACTGTGTTTTGAGCTAACATGTCAGGCTATAGCTCTCCTTCTACAGCTGGTTGATCATTCAGCAGTGGCAGAATAAAACAGCTGTTTCAGCAGGATGGATAAAGTGTAACTGTGACACAGAAACGTATGATTAACATGGCAACGTCAGCTGATGAGCCCAGCTTTAAAGCAATTTTCCTACAACTTTGCCATGACTGAGGAAAACCAAAAGGTAGTCAACATTAAGGCATTGTAGGTTGTAGTCTTTAAACTCAAGGATCCTGATGAAACCGCGAAACAAATCCAGTTTACTCTTTGGGGGAAGTAAGAGAAGTCAAACATTCAGCATCACAAACACTCGTTTTTCAAGTTTTGCTTGTCTTTTATCAGTCCCCCCCCCCACCCAAATTTATCATTCCTTCTTGCTGTTGGTTTTTCTATGGTGGATGCTAGGAGGTGGAATACTCATTAAATCTCATTGATGTGGGAAAATGCAAGGGTCATGCTGTTTTGCATTCCCTACTTGTTTGATGTTTTCATTTCTAGTGGCACTCTGTTTTTTTCCCCCTGATTTTCTTATTCCTAATATTTTTCAACAGCCAAAAGATTCATATGAAAGCTTAAAACAGGCTCTGTGTGGGACAGATAGCAGAAGGAATTAACAGCCATTTCACGCTAGCACCTCGGTGGCCGAGCGGGGCACGGGGAGAGGGAAGCAGCTTGGGTGCAGCCGGGGCATTGACGACCCCCGAGACACTCTGTAATTGTACTGCTCTGAAGAGCAGGTAGGTGTGCAAATTACCAAATGTGCCGTGTAAGCCCATTTCAGCCAGCTCAATCACTGTCAAGCATTTTCAAGTCTTGAGCAATTTCATTTCTAGTTCATTTCTGGTTTCTCAGAGTCATGAATACAGCTGAATTTTCTCTGTCTATTAAGATTCAAATACTACAGGAGCCATGTACAAGACCTGTTTGTTATTTTAAAAGTAGGAGTGTCAGTGCCTGAAAACCTTGGTTGATATTTCTATAGCAAGAGAACTCTTGGAAACATGGCACATGTAAATCAGATTGGCTAAACAAACCTGCTAAGAGAATTTTGGTTTTGACTTTTTGGTTGGTTGGTTGAAATACTCCAAAAAAGTCTATGTAGAAGTCCAACGCTCAAAAGCTTGCCTCAAATTGACAATCACCAATATGTTTCTCTTAACTTTCCAAGCCGTGTACTTCACTTTGCCACTCTATCCAACTTTTCATTAGACAGAGACTCCTTCCTCTTGATGTATTGCCTTTATATAAGAAAGTGTCAAAGCCGCAGGAAGGTGAAGGATTGCAGGGCAACCTGGGAGTGCCTCAGGGTGGGCAAAAAATACCAGCTGATGTCACCCCGGCTTCCGCTAACAGAGCTGCAGCCTCGGTAGGCGTCGTCGGGTCAGGGACCAGAGTGGGTACAAAGGAAACACTGACCCCCGGGTGCTCGATAATGTGGTGGCACCACAATAGAGAGCGAACCATCTACATATATATAGGCCTGGCAGCGTGTGCAGTGATTTCTCTTGGAGCGTTCGCTGTTCTCCGTAGGCCACTTGTGGGGCAGGTGCCAGTTCCACCAGGGCACTGGCCCTGCAAGCTGTCAGGTGTGAGCAGGTCTGTGCCGTTAACTGTTCACACCTAACCTGCTTCGTCTGCATCACCTGCAAACACACAAACAAGACGTTTGTGAGCAACTTCCTGTTGCCAGCATTCAGATAACAGTACATATCTTCTATGGGTCAGGGTCGGTTACACAAGGCAATGCCGACAATCAAAGCTTTCACGAGAGCAGTTTTATATTTTGTTTGTATTGTGTGTATTTTAAGTATCTATATATGTTGGAAGTCCATCTGGCTACTTTGCATAAAGACTGGAAAAAGTAGAATAATACGCTGCCTGTTTGAAAGTTTGCCTATGCAAGAAGTCTCAAACTTTAACGTTCATGTTTTCTATATTTATGTCCATTCGGTTTTGCTTTGTGAAACAACTAAACTGATGAGTAGGCATTTTTGCTCTGCCGTGCACCGTAATTTTACAGCCTCTATACCTGAATGTCAAGAAGTATCTATGTTTTAATCCTCCAAATTCTCGGGAAGCTGAACGTTCGCTAAAATGTTTGGTGCTTGAGCCGATGTCACGCACAATCCCAAAAAGGTTTAAACACTTAAAAAAAAACCCACCAGTGTAGGGTTCCTGTCATGTTTTGTAGTTTCATTTATTTCATATACAAGCTGAGAGTGCTGTGAGGCATTTCAGTCGAGTCAATCTGATTTATGGTGATGCATGATGCGGCATCTTTTTTTTTTTTTTGCTCCCTCCAGTAATTGAGTTTGATTTGTTTTCTGCTTTGCTTCAACATTTCAGATCATGTCTTACAGAGAATTTTAATAAATTCAGAAGCCTACGGTATGCTTTCGCCTGTCTGGCCTCAGTGTTATGTAACAACATGCGGGGCTACTTTTGATCTTGTGAGTAAATGGGGGAAACACACCATGACCTAAGTCAACTTATCAGGGAAATCACTACTGACACTATCAAGCCTGGAAGCCCCCCAAAAACTTAAATGAAGATGAAGTAATAATGGTCCGAATCATTTTTGTTTGCATGCACCATAGCCATTTATTTGTAGACTTTTTGATTATCTGTGCTTGTTGTGCAAGTTTATGCATGACAGACATTTGCAAATACAAATCTAACCAACAATTGATTGAATGACTCTGACATTTCAGGCTGCAGAATGAATTATTAATCAGCAGAAACCCATCTGAACCTCATACTTGCAACATGTTTAACATCTTGGGTAACAGTTGCATCGCATCAGCAACCGTGTTGCAAGTTTGAGACAAACCCCCAGCATGAAAAGTATACGCGTTACCAACTTGAGTCACGCCTGCCTCCTCCTCATGTCGGGCTGCAGCAGGAACACACACGGTGAGAGGGCCAGTGTCTTACTCCAGGACGCTCCGTCCTCTCTGTGCGCTCAGCGTTGGCTTAGGGACTAAATTTGTCAATTACTTTTGTAAACACAGTCATCACGTTTCACATAAAATTCTGATGCTGAGGGCTAAAAACCAGGTTGCTCACACACAAACACATATAATCTACACAAAACTCTCATGTTGAGCTTATTTGGCCAGAAATGCCAAAACAAACAAAAATGAGGGAAAGGATTCCCAACAGTATAATGAACAGTGAAAGCTCTGGAGATTGTATTTATTGAACATCATAAACCCATGTTTGATCAGCCTTTCCACTGATCAAGTCGATTTAACTGGTGGACCCAACAGAAGAACACATTTTGGTGCCACAGTATTGGAATTTCAGCATTTCTTCTTTTTTTATCTTCTCTTGTCTTACCAGATTTTCTGGCCTTTGCCTTTGGATGTTCCTAATTTTCATCACTGTTTTTTTTTTTTTTATCCATGAACCTGTCACAGCGAGATGTTACAGTGGAGTTCCTGTGTCAAGTTATGTTGCTGTGATGGCTGAATAAATGCTGTGGTGATACTGGCAAAGGATATGGGGACCAAAACAAGAGGCGGGGGGAGGTGAGCCCACTCTGGGATCCCAGATGCCGCCACATTCGGTGGCTTCAAGTGCCAGTCAAATGACGCAGTATTTGGAGCGTTGCAGTGGCCACCAGCATCCCTGGCGACGGACGCACCTCAACTGTAAAATTGGGCGGGCATGTTGACCTGCGAGTTTCCTTGTTGGCCTCGACTCCTCAGTATTCAGCCACCCAGCCAGATCAGAAGCAACACCGTCTCTTTCACTCATCTCACAGTAGAGAGCCTCTCTGCCCATTTCACTCAAGTGCTCATGGTCCACAGCGCAGAGATAAGACAACCTGTTGACGTGTGGCACCTAACTCTATGTGTCATGGTCTAGAGTGTTTTTCATTCTGTGCTTGTCACTGTAGAGGGTGGCCAGTTGCCACACTTGATTGGTTCTCTGAGTAGACAGAGCTACTTCTGCAGTGTTGTTGAAAAGAAAATGAAAAAAGAAAAATTGTTGCAATTCACCGAGAGCAATCTGTGTAAGAAAGTGACTTCAAAGGATGGGCTGCTCCAGTTTTACCTCGACTCATCACCTAAACACAGAAGTGACGAATGTAGACTTGTAGGACACTGGAGACAGACTTTTGCGCACAAGATGAAGAGTTGCTTCTATTTTCTAGTTGAGTCATGTGTGAAATCCTGGCTCTGGCTTCACAGTTTGCTGTTGCTCAGCTCTCCCCTCAGCCCTGCAATGCACATCTTCCTTTTCCCTGGCGTTATTTGCAGTGGGAATACCTTAAAGTCACTGCTAATGAAAACACAAACACAGGACAGCGGGCATTAAGGACTTCATCCCTCACCCACAGAGGAAGCCGAATCAACTGGACTCTTATCTAAATGTTGACATTTGAACCTGAGAGCAATATCTCGAGGAATTATGGTTTTAAGTCCCCCCCTAATGGTCGAGCCGATGGATCGAAATCAGCAGTCATCCTGTAGCCGCAGACTTGCTGCCCCCTAGAAACACGAGAAGTGGAGAGGCTTGATTAATAATATATCCAAAAGGGAAGCCAATATGACAGCAGGAAATTAAACACACTAATACTGGGAATGGGGGACAGGATGATCAGGACTTAATTAAAGACTTTGAGGAGTAGAGGGCATGATTTAAGGCCAGAGATATACCACTTTGCTGCCGACATCAACGATGAGCTCAGGATTACGAGGGCACAGCAACTGGGTGTGTTTCCAGAGACCTTGTGCCCTCCGATGACTCTCATAATGAGTTGCTATTTCTGCTGTGGGATAATTACTATCCTCCGCATGTTAACATGATGTAAGTGTCTGGAAAAGAGTCAGCTTTCTAATAATACACGTGTTGGCAATGAGCTTTATTTTCACCTCACCCTAACCTCTGTTGGTAAAACACGAGGCCACTTAAAAAGAACTAAACAGGAAGGCATTTGTGGCGCTTTTTGGGGGGGCGCCGGACATGCTGTTTAATTATGTGTAAATAAGTACCAGCATCTCTCTTTGTAGAACGTCCCTCTTGTTGTACAGTAGTGACTTAATAGAGATGCGCTACACATGACAGATGCTGCAGTGAACTGGACAATCGCTCAGAGGAACTGCAGGTGCGATCTATTACTCAGGAGAAATGAAGGAAAAGGTAAATAAAAAAAAAGCCCTCTACTACTCTCCCTCAGCTTTTAACAGCTGCATCATACGTCTCTCTTGGGGGGGTCGAGGGGGGAGGTGGAATGAAAAGGTGACTCACGCCACCATTCATCTTTGGTGACTTGTTTGTATTTATTCACACCTTCAGTCTAGCTGTGCAACCAGGATTGTGTTTGCAGCCACACGTGTGGACGGGATGTGTGGTGAGTGCTCACTCATGTGGCTTGATTTGTCCATAATTTGACCTCCAAAATGCTCTGACATTCGGAGATATGACAATTATCTTCTTTTCAATTTGAGTGATGTTTCAGTTTGTCACCTGGGTTTTAGATTCTCCTTTTTTTAATCATGAGATGGGAGGCTGAACATTTGAAATGCTTTCCTTTGTTGGACAAAAGCGTTGTGCTTATCAGGATTTTCTTTAGATGCAATCACTGAAGTTATCTAATAAGTACATTTTTACCAAATTCTGTTTATAGGTGACTACAACAAGTACTAATTATTTTATCCAGATTGTGTTTTATGAAAGTAATATTTTTGTTCTGAAATCAAGATGCGAGAGGTGATTCTTCATCCCAATTGATCCTCTCTCTCTCTCTCTCTCTCTCTCTCTCTCTCTCCTTCGTTCGTCTCTCCACACCTCTCCTTCCTACCTTCACTTCACCCTCCCATACATAGTGGATGTAAGGTTGATAAATGGAGCTAATTGTTTTATGGCATGGCTGGCCTGATGCTGGCAGTGCAATCAGGCTGAATGAGGAGGCCTTGGGGAGGCCATTACCCTTCCCATTGTTATAAAGGACAGGAGGACGAGGCTAGGCCACTGCACTCTGGAGGGACTGGGTCACTGAGAGAGACCCTCTGGCACTCGGCACTGTGGCAGCCTCTGGAACACACTTATACACCGACTAGGTGTACGTCACCTCTGGAATTAAATAAAAGTTTGCGGGGGTTCAAACCGTTCCAGCACCATTTGTGTAGTGACTTTCAGAACACCACTTCTTTCATCACCATACCAGCACGATTTCAGCAGGTTTATTTGCATTCCATATTTGGGATCTTCAAATTGCAATAAACTTTGGTTTGAAGAGAAGAAACAACCACAAACATCAAGCCTCTTATGGTTAAAACAGCTGTTATTTGCTGCCACTTCAAACATGAGAGCAACGGAGGCTAAAGCAATCACAGCTCTTATGGCCCTAATGCACAGCAGGCTTCTCAGAATGTTTTTCACACATTTTTATGATAAAATGGAGTAAAGTCAGCTGTGCAGAAACTGGTAAACAATGCAGGAAGCTGTAGTGGCAGGAAGTGAATTATTCCAGTCAGAGCTGCCTGAATTAATGTTTGCTGTTTTTATGCACATCTTGAATTTGAGCCCAAACATTTCCCAAGGCAAAAATCAAGAGCAGGAAAAAAGTTTATGCCAAATAGAATACAAAACAAAAGCTGTATTATAGTGAAACTTTTCTTTCTACTGTGTATAGGCTGTAATTGTGCGGAGATATGAGGAGAAAGCACGCAGGAGTATTGAGGTGCTACACCACACCTCCTCACCTCAGTTACTGAATGTACACCTGCTAACTATTAGTCATATGCATCATTAATGCAAATTATGTCGGGTCATAGGCAGCAAGCTAACAGAGTAATTAGCATTCATGCCTCGTAATGCAATGTTTGTGGTGAGTTTGTATGTTCTCACCTTGTACTTTTGGTCCCACTGTAAAAAAAAACCCCATATGGGTCAGTTGGTAACATTAAACTGCCCATAGGTGATGATGCATGTTGGTGATTGTGTGTCTCTGCGATTACCCCATGATGGACGAAGCTGGGATCGAAACACTCACAACACTTCTTTATTGTTCAGTATCACAGTATTACATATACAAAGTTGTGTTTCCCTCCCTTCTCTCACTAAATAATGAGATGCATCAGAACCCTCCACAGATGGAAACTCACACTATTCAGTTTGTTATTGAGTCCATTTTTAAGAAGGAAAATTTGGGCAATGTGGGGGGGAAAAACAACCTCAACTGCTGGCAGCAACAGAAAAATACTGCTCTTAAAGTTTGTGTTGTGCCAGCTCTTGGATCAGGTGTTAAAAAACCTAGACTGTAAGGAACATGGTCCAGATAATGGTCAATGCAATGCGATCGTTTGAGATAGAGCACTTGTGTTCTCAAACCAAACATTCCCCCTCTCAGGGATAAAAGCAGTGGTTTAGTCACAGGAAGCGAAGGAGGCGACCCTGGAGTGACAATGAACTGTCTGTTCTAGCCAGTGTCGGCGGGAGTGGCAGAACTGGTCATCTGGTGAAGCGAGGGGGGGTCTTTACATGATGTCCAAAAGTTATGTGGGGGTGCAAGAGACAAAAAGAGCCAGCTCCACCTGACCAGAGTGATCAGCACCACAGTGTGTTTCTTCTTAGTGCCTCAGCAGAATTTGAGCCAAGGTGCCATTATTGGCTCTGGCGTTTCACACACACGATTGCCCTGGGCTTGTAGAGGAGAGAAACTCTCCTGCCAGTGAGCAACACCATCAGGATCGCTGTGTTAGTAGGAGTTTAGTGGTTCATCTATTCAGGCATTAGAAAGAGCTATGCCTGTGCCCCCTCTCAGCCCAGGTTTTACAGTTTTACCCTTTCCTCCTATTGCATTTTATCGTATGAATTGGCATTTACATGGCAGGAATGCATTATGAATTTCTTTGGACTTACCAATAAAAAGATAACACTTTATAATGTTGCTAGTGGCCCAACTGCCTCATAGTTGCTTAGAACTTGTGATATTTTGTACGCTTATGCTGATGGTAGGTGTGTTGTTCTGTTGCTGCTTTAGCTGTCTGGTACATTCAAACACATTAAGCGAGTGTTTTCCATTTACCAACTGTTTCCTTATTCATTTTTTTCATATTGAACATGTGAAGAAAGAAAAAAGGAGATAATATGAGAGCATAATGAAAGAAAACAACTGAAGGAGTGGGAAGAACAGGACTGATTGACCCCCACCCTTATTCTTTATTTCAATCAACTATATATGGTAGATGTATTAACTCCCTCTTTGTATATTATTCAATCTTTCTGTTCAACACACACACACACGCACACACACACACACACACACACACACACACACACACACACACACACACACACACACACA
>JAUESF010000080.1:7349014-7366409 GCA_032274765.1 Malacoctenus tetranemus
TGCTTCAGGGTGTTGTTCAGCATGGGGGTGAGTAGAAAATGAAGGCACATCATTGTTTGGGTGAACTATTCCTTTAAAAGGGGCACCTTTGCATTCATCAACACCGTATCCCTCGCTTATTTACTCTCAGGTGTTGTATAATGATATAAAGTAGACATCCTTTGCTAGTTGTAAAAGGATGCATCTTATTTTTTGACGACTTTTTATTTCACTTGTGTTAACCGTCTGAACCAGAATTGATTAATGCTCCAAAAAAGGATACATTTTTGGGAATATTTTGCAAGAATCAATTTTTTTCTATTCGGATTTGAGCAGTTAGCAAGGTTTGTGCTTTGTTGCACGAACGTGTCGCCTCAAATACTTTGTACTGCGCCAATATAAGCAGCTGTGTCACTGTGTCAGAGGCGACAGTGTGGCACAGGTGGGCTGCGACATTGAGTTGTTTGTTTGGCTTTATGCTTCAGTTCAGTCTCTTAGTGTCACAGCACCCTGGTTTGATGACTCTATTTTGGTATTATCCCCTTGAGGGCAAAAAGCCCACTATCCAAATAATGTATTATGCTATACCAACAGTGTAACAGAGAGAAATGATGTCCTATTGAGGAATAATCTAAATATATTTGTTTGCCACCGTGTGTTGTGCACATTTGTATTAAATCCATCTGGGGTATTCGGTCATTATGTTGTTAAATTTCTGCTTGGATGAGCAGTGCATCCTCACAGCTGGGCTTTAGGTAGGCTACAGCCCACCAAATGATGGGAAACTGGGAGCCCATGAAGTGAAGTGACTCACATCAAATTCAGCTGAAGGGCCCTTTCCTGTCAAGCTTGATTTACCATCGTCTGTCATCCCGCTGTAGACACAGGTAATGCCACTTATTCTACCAAATATGCATGTATCAGTGCAGGTGACAGAAGATGGTAATCAAGACTTGCTAAGAGAAATCACAGATGCATGTGCACGTCCAGAGGTATCGCCCACATAGGATGCAGTGTGTCTGTAATTCACAGTTAGGCTGGCATGATGTTATTGACAACTGAGTGAACGGGACTAAATTGATATTGTCCCAACATTTTTCTTGATTGTGTTTTGTTTATGTTTGCCTCTGGACCTGCACCATTAACTTATTGTCCCTGTTATTATCTGCAATACCACTGCCGCGTGTGAGGCATATGCTTCCATCAAACTCTCATTAACCTTGTGTCTGATTATGTCCTGCATGGCGAGATTACTCTCTGAGATTCCCCTCACAACAGAGTGGCCATTTACTGCTCGATGATGATTAACAGTCCAAACAAACAGTTGCCCTCCAGGTTCTGCTCCGCCGACTGCCGACATGTGACATGGTCTTCAGTGGCTGGAGGAATCAGAGCAATGTTGGGCTGTTTTCTTGTCCCTAAAGTGAGGGGATGACATTACTTAAAGTTACTGTGATTAAATATGAGGAAAACATCCCAATAACGAGGAAAACAGGCCAATTCACTTTTTGAGATTTTAGGACTGATATACTTCCTGTAATTTCTATCTAAAAGCCTGGAAACAGCCAGAAATGGCCTGCCTAGCTGAATCAGAAAAAACAATCTCTCCTACTAGCATCTCCAAAGTTTCTTAATTAACCCTCAACCCAACCTGTGCACCTCCCTAACCACAGAGGTAAGTGGGTGGGGTGTTTGAGGAGGTGTAGGGATGCTTTGAGGAATACAATTTCAGGTAGGAGGTAATGCTTTCCATAAACCTGAACTGATTTATTTTCTCAATGCCAGTACTAATGAAGGTAAAGTGAAATAAGACGTTTTGGGACAGAGAGGCAAAGCGACTGATGTTATTTTAAGAAGGAAAGAAGCACATGAATTGCATTTGTGTCTTATTTGGGAGGATGTTGTAAAGCTCAGGGTCACAAATTAAGTTCAAGTGCATAAAAGACCATGGCACTAGTCTAGTGATGCATTTTGGTCGAATTGAATTGAATTTAACCAATTTAATTTAACCTACTTTGTGTTATCCATCCTGTCTTTTCCAGTAAGCACGATGAATTCACTGAGCTTTTAAAAAAAACAACTCATGACAGGTTGCAAATTAGTTGTTTATAGTTGTTTATTGAGTTTTGGGGGGCTGGACAACAAAATTGGAGTTATTTTATTCATTATTAAAATAATAGGAAGAGTGCACCAATTGAAAAAAATAATTACATTTCATAAAACGAAAATATGAGCTTAACTACTTCAAACCTTGTGTCCGTTAACATTTCTAATGGGACAGTAAAGATGTGCGTGTTCCCGGCAGAATCAATCTGAACCGAGTGGAGGTTCGCTTGCTAGTCCTGCAGCAACCTGAGCCGCCGGCCACAGGTTGGTAAACTAAGTTAAATTGGCGCCTGTCTATGTCAGGTTCTGTCAGACTTGTGTGACGATTCTTCCATCCATCCATCCATCCATCCACCCATCCATCCATCCATCCATCGTCTACTGCTTATCCGAAGCCGGGTCGCTAAAGTTTTCGGGGCAGTTTTAGGAAGCAAACGTTGGCTTGTGAATTGTAACGTCAGCGCCGCCTTGATCAGCTGGTTAGTCTTGTGTGAATTTAAATGTGGAAAGTACTGCCTTTGTTATATGTTATACCAACATAAAACATGATCAGAGATATACAGATTATTAAAGTGAAAAAACATTTTTGCAGTTATTTTGTGGCATGAAGCTGTTAGCTGTGGGAAAAAAATGAAACAGTTTTTTTTGTTGTTGAAAAGTATCCTGTATAGCAAAGTAATCTGTACTGAAACTTCTGTACTTAAGCATCTCTTTGCCCTTTCGGCTGCGACTCTATCGACCTGTTGCAGGCTTTTATGTTCTTTCTATGTCTTCATACCAAGGACCAGGCTGTTGCACGGACACGTTGACAGAAAGTTACAGAGTGTCAGAGACAGGTGAACCTCAGTCCTATACAACTACCTTTCCGGGAAACTAACAAAATGCTGGGCAAAGCTCAGGCTGAGGCATGATAAAAAGCATGATTATCCGAGCTTTCAGGACGAAGTGTGTCAGAGAGAGAAGTACTTTAATGAATACCGGGTGGGCAAATAGCTATTGCACTTTATGCTCATCATATCAAGCAAAGAAATGTCTGACTACTGCTCTTTGCAAAAATGTTTGAATCCCGTTGACTGACCTCGATGCAGGGTCAACACCACAATTTTCCTATACTTACGTGGCCATGTGTGTTTTGACAAAAGTCAGTATAGGAGCCTGTTGTTTTTCCTGACCCGAAACTGAAGCTCACAAAGATAACACCAGTCTACCAGTTGAATAATCGACCCTGGCTCAAGGAGAAAAATATCTCCTCGTCTCAGAGATGTTTTAAGCGCTCAAAGCTCTTCTTCATTTCTCATAGTTCATATAAAATGCTCTGCGGTTTCCTTGCCACTGACATTATTTTTCTCACATTTGAATTTCCTTCTCATGTTTTTCAGAGATGGCCAATGATGACATCCATTAACTCTACCAGAAAGAGAGGCTGAGGTCAGTTTTAAATGCCGTATATACAGCCATCTATTTCGCTCAAAGGACAAGGTATGGAGGGTCACAATTACACAGCTCGAAGTGACCCGTCCCCTCCTCAGACAGCAAATAGTCGATATGCTTATGCAAAATTTGCACAGATGAAATGAAGCCATTGATGTGGCATCATTTAAATATATATTGACATGGCTAAATGGGCGAGGGTCAAAATGGTGGGCTCTCTGTTTACATTCATTATAGGTTTTTGATGGAGTTTGCTGACGATCGGGAATGTGATTAATATTTGTTTTAATTTCATTTAAACTCCAAGTCAACACAGCAATCAATAATTAATGTTTTCTGTGAATATTTATAATTGTGCTGTGAGACTGTAATTGGTTAGCAGCATAATAGCTCACATTGTGTGTCTGCGAGAAAGGAAAAGCAAACATTTCCACTGTCTTTTTCGGGCAAAGCAGCCATGTTGAGAAAGTTTATGCAGGTCAGGCATCAGCATGTTGAAAACAACGTGCTTTAACAGGAAGTCATGCACAACAAAGTAATACAAGCTTTTGCTGAACTGCGGTGTTGACCCTGTTCTGTCAGGCAGGCCAAAATATTCCATCACGTTATTTTTTTCCCCCTCTGTGTTACAGAAGAGGGACACTGCTACCTGAATGTAAAACATATTTGTCATGACAACATGCACCACCACATTTTTCCAAAGTAAAGGGGAAGCAAATCTGTTTATTTACCTCAAGATTCACTGTCGAACCAACTCTGAGACAGGCATCATACAGTGTCTAGCATGACATGAACTGATATATGACACTTACAAACACTGCATACAGTCAAAGTGCTCTCGTACTTGTTTGTTTCCTAAATTGTTGCTTTATTTGTCTGGGTATGAAAATACATTCAAAGTGAGGGAACCACACAAGTGATTTCTAGCAGTGATCGAGCAAACCAAAGCAGGGAAGCGATGTGTAGCAGGTTGCTTGGCGTGTGTGAAACCTTAGATACACATTGTAGTCTTTGTTCTTCTTGGATTTCCTTATTTGTGCCCAAAGCAGACAGGTGTGGTAACAGCATGGTGTTTTTCAGGCAGTTCAGTTCCTTTTAAGTTTGGTCTTAAAGCAAACAAGACCGAACACAGGTGAAGACTTTTGGCAGTGTTCTACACAATAGAGTCCCTGATTCCAGTTGTGAATCCTCATGCAGTCTTTAATTTTTTGGTTCACTGGGAAACAAAAAGCCAAGCTAATTTCTTAATGATAATTAAAAGGCGAAAAACATTAGGTTCAACATTAGCCAAAACATACTGTCGGGAAGTTGTGATAGGATGATTTTAGAAGCATTGATGATGTGTTTTATCCTGACCGGGAACTATATTATTTCTCTTTTACCCTGGCGACCATCCAGAGAAGACTTGTAATGAGGTCTATTTGATGGATGAAGAACTTTTGGAGATGAGCTGACTGTACAGTTTGTCTCAACATCAGGTGTCCTAACAATCCAAGGTGAAGTGAGGCGAAGGGAGATGAAGAAAGTATCAGTTTATCGTTTGTCTCTTAAAAGTCAGAGATGGTGGAAAAGAATTACAGTAATGATTTTAAGCTCCCAGGCCTGTAAATTAAAGCAATTAGACAATCCTCAGTTTGAGTCATCGGCTTGTCTGACACCAGCAACAACGACAGACAGACAGTACCGTGCAGATCTGTCATCCATCATGCAATGACATCAGGGAGGCATCTGATCAGTCCCAAATTCATTACTTGTCATGACAACATCCCCAAACTGTCTAAGTCATAAAGAACTATTTCTAGCAACAATGGAAACAAGACATTGTGCGACAGATGGTGCAACCATCACAGAATGTTGATCTGAACATAATTGAGTCAACGCGGGAATACACGAAGAGACAGTTGCAAGTGAGACAGACGAAATCCACAGAAGAACTGTGGTAAGTTCCCTAAGACCCCCAGAGCCGTATGTCTGCTGTATAACTTGGAAAAACAATGTGCAGGTGTAACTGAATGAAGCCATCAAAACATTATGCTTGACATAAGCACATATGCACACCAAATTGCTGTCATAACCTCAGTGTTCAGTATGTTTTGTGAACAGTACTTTAAAGCCTTCACTCTGGCACAAAAAGGCCCGTCAGTCTGAAGACTTTCAGCTTTCCAGAGTGCAGTTGAGAAAAATCATCAAATGCTATGATGAAACTTGCTTTTATGAGTTACTGCCTCAGGAAAAAAAAATGGAGTTACTCTTGCTATAGAAAAATTCATTAGTTACTCTCCTCAACAGTCAGTGCCAGTTGCTGCACAAAACTCAACGTTGCGTTGAACCAAAAGGAGTGAGAAAACCTTACCGGCTGAGAAAGACAATAAAGAACAACTCACCAGCAGGGGTTTGTACTTTGTCTGTGAGATTCTTAATGTTAGGTATGACAGGGGTAGTGTTGTTTCTCATTGATACTGTTAACCATTAAATTCCATGGCAATATCTAATTTCTGATCATCAGTCTCCAATATGTTTTCAATACTCAAAGCATACGTGCAGAGTTTGTTGGGACTGGTAAATGAAAAGCCCTGGAAAATCAGCTCAGGCAATAATAAAATGTGAAGTGATGGAGTACAGCATTGTGAGACCTGGCCTCCACAGTCACCTGATGTGAACCTAACTTAGGAGGTTTTGGATGACTGTCATTGCCAAGGGAAAGAAAAGCAGCCAAGAAGTGCTCAGCAGATGCAGAAACACCTTCCAGACTGGCAACCTTATGAAGCTGTCTGAGAGCATGCCAAAATATGTAAAGCTGTTGTCAAAGCAAAAGTTAGCTTCTGTAATTAATTCATTATGGGGGAAATTTTTGCTGTGTTTGCACATTTGACTAATTGTATGCTTCTGCATATGCTAATGTACCTTAGAAGAGTACTGAAAAGCTCCAAAAAAATCAGATTTCTTTTACATAAATTATACTTAATATAGCAAGTAAGAAGCCAAGGTGCACAGATTGTGGGCATGGGTGAAGTATTTGACTTCCAAGACTTGCATGTCATTTTAGATTAACAATCGGGATCTGAATTTTTCTCTACATATGTTTTTTTTAACCTTACCCAGCGTATACATGTTTTCCAATGATTTCTATTTGTTCTCTCAAACATGTGCATCAAAGTATGTCTTGTAAGAGGACGACAATGAGACAGGATTGGTCACTCTGGAAAATAATCCATCCATCACAGACCAAACTCACCAAAACTCAAAATTACAGCTTGACACCTAACTATAATCTATTGACCTCAAGTGCATTTCTCAATTCAGGATGGAATTTGGTGCAAATGGGTGAAAACTAACAATCTTCTTGCTGTGATGCAGGAGGCTAGCTGCCACACCAAACAGTGTCCTCCTCCTGATTATGATACTGTTTCACTGAAACTGGTTTTCTTACCGTTTTCCTTGACAAGCTAATCACAACCAGTTTTTGATCTTGCATAATTTCTGCACCTTTTTCATAATTGACCTTTTAATGAACCATAAAATACTATTTATAGATTGTTTTGCTTTTCATCATTTCTTAGGGTCTGAAAGAAAATAAAGATCTTATGGGGGGGGTGGAAGAGAAGGGGAATCTGAAAAACGCATGCCTTGCGGGTGGAATGGGGTCAGGCAGGGTTTGTAATATCAAACCAAGATCTGCCAGCAGAGCTAAAACAAGGTCGTTTAAAAAGTGGAACAGCAAAACATTTATTGATCCAGTAGATTATCAGCTCCCTGATGAATTGAAAAGATTTTTATCTTTGCTGTGATTTACTAAAGATTCCCCAGAGGCACTCGATGTCAACAGTCTGCTGCTTTTATCCACTGGTGAAACTGGTTCATATGATACACAGCCACAAAAGCAGCTCATGAAGCACTTCTTATTTAAAACCACCCAAATCCTCAGTATGCTTTGTGCCTATATATGCTGGTCTGCACACACTACTGAGTGCTTGTAAGATCTCTCTACTGTTATCTCATAAGGGCCACAGACAGCATCACTCCACCATCAGCTTTTCAGCCTCTAAAGTCCAAGAAAATGGATTCAGGACAATTGTTCAGCTTGATCATTTGCTTTTGATCTTCATACCAGAAGATGTATCACCTTTGAACATGTTATTCTACAAATATAGAATGTTTTTAGTTGTATACTTATAGGATGCAAACTGTCATTGTGTTTATCATTAATGCAATTGTCAAAAATACAATCACTGTCAAGGCCCCAGTATATAATTTACTGTAATAGATACCAGCTAATGTGCTGCTTGATTCAATTAAAGCGAAATATTGAATCACTTGTAGGTTAAAATATGTGGGATGATATCACCTCAAATACAGAATAAGGATATTACCTCACAAACAGCACTGAATTGATATAAATGATGCCAGTCAAACGGTATTATCATCCATAGATGGTAATCATCTTCAAGGTAATTGTTAATTGGATCTGGTCTAACTAGCAGCATAATGTGTATCAGAATGCATCACGAAACAGAAAATACAAAGAGAGGCAGTACAGGTCACTCCAGGCAGGTTTTTGGCCCGTCTCTTGACTTTGTTGCCTGAACTTTTATCTTTGCACAATCAATTTGGATTGTCTGTTTTACTCAAGCCTTCCTCGATACGATTGCTCAGCCCTCGTAACAAATACAAATATCTGTTCGCTGACTTCACATTCACGCAAGGCTTAGGAGGACAGTCGAGCTGAGAATGGTAAGGTCGCATGCTTCGCTAGCTAAATAATGCTTGGTACACCCCAGTCTGATCAATGCCATTGATTTCATTTTCCTCAAATAACCTGCTGTTATGGCCACAGGCAACTTTCTGTTGTACAAGGCTGTGTGGGGCTGAGCCAAAGTCACAACAAGTGGCTCGAATTCACTCACTAATTGTGTAACTGCAGAGAAAAGTCGATGCTGGACTGATAATTTTCTAATAGATATTACGACAGCCACAGTTTCTTGTAGTTTCACTTATTACATATTCAAGTACAACTAAAGGGAGAATTAATGACTCGGTAATGTGGCAATAAAGCTGTCTCTTTCAAGGAGGGGTCAGGCTTCCATGCCTCGGGGCCCCTCTGTCTGACATCAAATGTACTCAGGATGACCTGTTGAACTTGCTGAACTCTGAGGTTGCATTTCAAAATCGTACATTGTGCTCCACTGCACTGGGCAGCACCAGCAGGGCTGTCGGCCTGAATGTGGTTACTTTTCAAAGACTAATTTCTCACTTTGTCATCACTTTGCCCCTGTGATGCAAATGAACAGCAGGTAAACTGCATCTTTTGCATTAGGCAAACAGGTTTCAGTGTTGTGCGAGGGCAGTTTCCACTGAGGATGTATCCTCAGGGCATTGTCTGGACGCTCTTGTCTCCTTGCAGAGAAACAAATTGTAGGTTAGCCTTGCCTCTCGCAGCCTTACCCCTTTGGCGAATGGAGTCCAGGGTTTTAGCCCAATGCATTGTTCGTGTTGTTTCGTGAGATTAGTGAGTAAAGACTTGGAGTCGTCCCAATTCATACACGAGAAACTGGATTTTCTTCACTGGTCAGCCAAAACACAACCGAGCACGGTACTTTTTTGTACTTAGCAATAAATCTACAAGAGCAGCTGAATGACCCTCTTTCATGCACAAACTTTGTCTTTCTCTATTCTGCCTGCACTTTTTCATACATTTTGTTTTTGATGTTAATTGTTGTGGCTGACAAACAAGGGAAAGATTGTGGTTAGTACTATTGAAATAGACAGACTACTTTTTAACTATCCCTAAAGATCACAGTTATTATTATGTCCTGATTGCAACTCATTTGATGCTGTAGTCCATCAATCTATCCTATTTGCTGTATCAATAGACAGAGGATATTTTGACAAACCAATTCTGGTTTGCTGACAAATATTACATTTCAAAGCAATAATAGGGCATTTTTTCCTGTATTAGACAGCATAGGCCAAAGGTTGTTATTGATGCTACTGCCTCCAATTAGTCAAACTTGAGTCGGTTTATTATTCATAAAGGTTTGTTTTTGAGTGCAACCTTCTGTGTTGAAGGATTCTGAGTTTGAAAAAGGCTCATACAGGCCAATGACTCACAACATGATCAGAAAAAGACTTTTGTTGCATAGTAATTGCATGTTTTAGAGCAATTTCAAGGAATCCCTAAAACCAGAAGGATTTTAGAAAAAGATATTTAAAAAACCAAACTCATATTTGCCAACCACAAAAAGAAAAAGAGGAGTAAAGAAAAGGCCACAGAGGAGAACAGGAGACAGAGAGTTTTTTCACCAGTAGCTGTTCAGGTACAGTATATTAGACAATGTGGAAAAGTGAGCCTGGCGACCCGTGTCCCCCACCTTTCAAATCCCATCTCCCTCAATGAAATCAGGTGTCAAAGTTTGCCGGGGATGTAGTGAAAACAAGCTGAACTCGATAACAGCCAGAGCTGTCACTGCTATTGAGAGAGCCAATAAAATAACCTAATAAACAAGAGAGAGTTGTCTTCAGCTTGGTGCTGTCTTTGTGGACAGCAGGGCAGACACTTTTTTTTATAATGACACCGATGCCTCACATTGTGAACGACTGAAAGTGCTGAATGTTTGGCAAAGGTAAAGATGTGCAATGTGTGTGTAACCGTCTGGAAAGCAGCACGACAAGTATTACTATAAAGCAGAATACAAAGAGGAAATATTACTTTTGATCTTGATGTTGATACAAAATCCTGGAGCTCTCAAAAGACAGGCTTGATTTCTAAATCAAAGTAAAATAATTTAAATTAGACATCTAAGTGTTGCATAATTACAGAGATACAAAGGAAATTATTTTTAATTAAAAGCATCTGTTAGTGTAATTTGAGGATAGAGATGTGCTTCTTTCTCAAGTATTTTAGCAAGCTGACGAATCTCTAAAGGTTTCACCAGCATCAGTGGAACAGCAAACAGGATCTGTACACAATGAACTCAAAAGTCGAATCTTGAAGTAGGCGGTACAAGTTGGAAGGGTTTATTACGAACACGGAATCAAAAGCAGGTGGGGCTTGGTGTGCGGAAAAAAGGAAGATCTCAGACAACGGTGAGAACAGGGAAGACTCTGCAAAAACCTGGAATACTAAAAATACTGATCAAAAAATAGTGAGGGAAAACAACTAACTTGAGAGGGGAACGAAAGGCTGCAGCGTCATCCGCAAGACAAACTGGCTCAGGCAACAAGTGGCAAATAATGAAGGCAGCAACAGAAAATCAGTGCACAAGACGGCAAAGCCAAGCTAGCTGAAATAAGAAAGGAAAAATGAAGTACCAAAAAAGAAACTAAACACGAGTCACGGTTTCAAAAAAAAGAGGGAAGCAAAGCAACGTGTCTAATTTAAGGAGCCCTGCCAGGAAACAGCTATAAGATAATAACTTCTTTTATTGTACCATGGCACACACATACAGCATGCCTCATTCTGTCACCATAAGATAAAGCACAGGTGGTTTTTCTCACTTGGAACTTGTATTTGGAACTTGTTTGACTTCCAATCACTGTGAGACAACATCTCTCTCTTGAGTCAATGGGCTGCTTACTTTCCTGTTTTAACCTATCCTCACTCGCCAGTTGTTGTAACACAAATTAACATGCAACCACAGTGTCAAAGCTGACTCGGACTGACATTGTTGTTTGTTTGTCACAGTGTTACAAAAACATACCCATTGTATGTGATATTTTGTATCACCACTGAGTTGAAACAGCCTGGTCACTACCTAATAAGAAGCCGATGAGAAAAAGAGTGTCTATAAAGCTAGCTGGTGATTTGTAGATATTTTCTATCAGCTCAACTTCAGCCTGAAGTTGGAACATAATCCAGGAGTTCAGATCTATACCAAGACTCCAAGTGTAAGTTGTTTTACTCCTAAATGTTAAAAGGTTTTCTCTCTTGGTTGCTTGCTTCCTGGAAAATGAACCCTCAGGGAACCAGCCGCTTCACTGTGGGTGATGGATGGCACCACAATCTGTCATCCAATGACATTTCCTGTTTGAACATGTTCTCCTCTGTCCTCCTTTGTCCTTTTTTTTTTTCCTTTTTTGGACGCAGTGTGGTAGTCACAGGTGTTACGATTAAAATGTCACCCATCACTTCAGCGTGTGACAGTGATTGATATTCAGCTAAATATTGTTTCCTTCAGAACGCTCTCGTGATTTATTTTGTCATTAAAAAAATTGTGTTTTGGAATAACCAGCTGCTTGTGGTTTTTAAAGTCAAGCAATTGATTTTGAATAAGTGGTGTCGTCTTACATCTCAAAACTTGGATCATTTGTGCTACTCCTACTGCGTGGCTTGCTACTGAGAATTCATCAGACTTCACTGGTTTCCCCAAAGCTTGCTCTCTATGTATTGTGATGGTTTTCTTTCCTGTCTCCATAATCCTATTGTCTCTAAAGACAGATTTAATTGTTTTTGTTTGTTTTTATTTAACCTTTATAATACTTGACCAGATTATAACTAACCAGGGAATTTCTGAAACAAAAAACCCTTCAGAAAAAAGGAAGCTCCCATGTCACTTTTTAAAAGATCGACAATTCAACTTTGGTCATTGAACTCGTTTGACCTGCATCTGGCCAGATGATTAAGTGACCCTCTGACATTTTATTGGAATTCAGATCAGGTTGTGATGATTAGATTCGTTGCTGTGCAATTTGTTCTAATCTTAAAGACATTTGGCCCGTTTATATGTGGCATTGTTACTTCTTTTGGATGTCTAAATTGACTTGGATTACAGAAAAAACTAAGAATATAAGTAAAATAAATTATAGCAGAAACTTTAAAGTGCTCATTCAGTCAATGAATCTGTTTGTAATAATTGAAGTTTCTCGGTGGTAAATGCATTTTGAATAATAAAAAGGGTAAAAAAAAAAATCCACAGAAGCAGTGACTTTGTTCACTCGATTAACAGTCTGAGCTCAATGCAACAAATAAATCTTCCATTTAAAGCGACCAAGTAAAAAATATAGTCTTCCAGTCATTACTTTCCTTTTCATGATTACATTATGTTGGCTTTTCACAGTTACAAGAAATATATTAGCGCTGTTCACACGTTTTTGCTTCAGTATTTAGAACAAAAGAACTGCAGTTTTCAAGGCTCTTGTGATTTCTCCATTATTACTCCAAAAATGCTTCAGATACAAAAGAAACCTACCACTTGACGAAGTCATTCCTGTCTGATTTGTATTGTAAATACATCACAAATGAAGACAATCTGCATGAAAAGAAACAAATTTTTACACAGCGCAATTTAGTTTGAATGATATTTGACCCCGATTTCTATTTTCTGATTGTTCATTTCCAGAACGTCAGAAATGACCTAGTTTTACAGAATCATGACACCTGTCACATGCAGGCAAACCTATACTGGGATCGACCCCAGCTGCCTCATTCCCATTGCTTCATAAGCTGATACTTGCTCCCAAATTAGATCTGAGTGGTGCTATTAATTATAGGCTTAGATCAATTGTTGAACGGTTATTTTAGCCAGCAGTCTGATTTCAGCAGTAAAAGCAGGGTAGCGCTTAGTGAGGAGAAGGCTCAGGATGACACCACAAGGCCATAACGAGTTGTGTCTTCCCCATTAATCAATGCCTTCCACACAATTTGCTGTCTGTGAATTGGGACTGACCTGTCTCAAGGGTCACTTGCCAATTTTCAGCTGCAGTCAGCCCGCATCGCGCTGAGCTGTGTGCTTATGCCCAGTGTTCCTTTTGAGTGATTCCATCTTTAAGATCATGGCTGCCGCATTCCTCTCTCTCTGTGAGGCTGATATCATTCTCACAGTAGACACTCCTACACAAGAGCACCGGGGATTCACGGAGGTTATTTACCATTACTAAGGGTGTCTAGATAGGTATTAGATGATTACGTTAGTCTTTTATGGTCTTGTTCATTCATGTGTAGCCCATTTTTCTAGAATGCTATAGAACAGCACTTTTAGCCTAGTCCTATATATCATTTCCAATGACACATTTGCGACAGCATAGTTGAATTTGATTTATAAAAAAACAAAAAAGCTCTAAAGTCGGGCGTTGAAACCTGATGAGCTTTGTTCGTTTACAAAAATGAAAAAAAATTCTTTATCACTAGAAGTTATCAGCTTGCAACTGTGTATTTTGTCAGCTTGGTTTTTTGAGGGGGATTCAGGTGATAGACTGGGCCAACCTCCAGTCAAAAGGTTGCTGGTGCGATTCCCCATCTCAGCCCGTCCACGTGCCAAAATGTCCTCGGGCAGCTCACCTAAACCCAACATACTCCCAATGACAGTAATCATCATTGGTTTCTCCGTGTGTGAATGACTGTGTGACTATATGAGTGAATATAACTGATTCTGTGAAGTACATTGACGCTGCTCCAGCAGCATAATGTGTTATATTAATGAAGTGTGATTACTGACATTACAGACACAATGAATAATCATGAGAAATATGTTTCATAAAATTACAGTAATGTATTTAATACCTATAGCATTTATCAATACATATTAATGTCTGACTTGAGAGGTCTTTGCAGAGCTCCTCAAAACTAGTGTGCACAGTTTAAAGCCCCTTTATCCCCTAAACCGTGCATATCCCAGTATTATAATAATAATAATATTAACAAAAACTAGAAAGAGCTTTGCTGCTAACTCAGAGGTTGAAATGATAAAGCAAAAAAGGTCATTTGGATGTTGAAATTGTGCTGCTTGGCTCTGGAGTGATGCGAAGTGAAGTTCAGTCCTCTACGTCTTAAAGAATGCAATGGCCTGTAAGATCATGGTACACTGAATCCAATCCTGATAAGCTGGAGGAGGCTGCATGCATATATAACGTCACTGTAATCAATGACATGCAGCAGTGGAACTCCTACCAGTTTTTCTTTGAACTGAAGGCAAAACATGCAGTGAAATTATCTTAAATAAAGCCCGTTCTTATTTTTCTGTTCTTCCTCTGCCAATAAATGCCTTTATGCTTGAACAATACTTCAGAAGCAGCATTCAAAATGACAATGGCTTCTGCTGGTATTTGTGTTTAATTGGACACTGTTGTGTTGTGAAAATCCACAGCTTTGCTTTAATTCTACCTAATAATGGCATTAAAATTAGGACTGGACACATTGGCTTATCCCGTTAGAATCAAATGATAGTCATTATCTTTGCCACACCGACTTTCAGTGGCAATTACAATCTCTTAAATTTATTTTACATTAAATTCCTAATGGAATAAAGTTGCACAACCTGCAGCTTCTATTTTAAAACTTTAGCAACTGCCTCGCATAAACTTTTCTCCCCTGAGGCAAAGAGGTGCACCCCCCCACTGATACAAATGACCTGCATGTTTCTTGTCTGTAAATTGCAGAAGTGGTTTCAAGAAGCAATGAGTAGCACATTGAAGATGCCATATTTTCTGCACATACACCAGCCCTGTGATCTATCCCAAACACCAGATTGTACTCTATCAAAGCTACATGAAAAACTATATTGTCTCTTTTGATCAGATGGTGCAAAATGTAAAATGGTTAAGTTTTCTCATGAAGGTAAAATTGGCAATCAAATTTTTCTGCTCTTTGTTTATTTTCTTGGCTTTTGGTGTTCACGCTAACACAAGAACTGCAGAGACCTCCTCCTGCTGATTGCTCATTTGATTAAGCATGTGCACATTTACCGTAATGTCGTTGTGTGAGATTTTTTTTCTTCTTAATATCTCTCCATTGCTCTAGAGGGGTACGCAATTAAAAAATCTTTCCCTTAAACAGTTGGCAAACACTGTCGAGGGAGTTGAGGATTTAATACCTGCATTTGCATGCATACAGACACGTTAGCAGAGTTCCTTAATTATTTTTGGTGATAAATTTGAGTCCATTATGTACTCGCTAGTAGGTCTTTTAGTATTTATAACTTGGATTAGATTAATTTGTGGAAACAAAAGGATCACTTAGTGTACATCTAAACTGTTCATACATCTGCACACCTGTACCATCTGTAGTACTATTCATTTAAAGCTGCTAAGGAGGGGCAGCAGAAGATGTAGACGTAATTGCCACCATATGTGAAAAAAAAAAAATTAAAGCTGCAGACTCCAGTAAAGACAGAAACACTGCATCACATTCAATTTGATCAAGGCATGAGGCTTGTTCCTGTTTTCTACCCTTCACTTATACTCCCTGGGAACGATCACAGTTCTGTCAGTTGACACAAATAAGATTCTTACACTGCTCGTGAGGACATCTAATGTCTATTTAAGCATGAAGATATTTGGTTTTTTAAAAAACCTCCTTACTTACCCACTTTTTGTTTAGTTTAGAAAAGAAAGAGGATCTTTATGATCTCTACTCACAATAAACATAACATTCACTGATTCTGGTTACATTGCAGAAATACTGACTCATTGAACATTTACTGCCCTTTTGTTCTCAATGCCTTTGGTTATTTTTTAGAAAGTCTTTTAAGAACAGTTTCAAGCTCCCCCATCTCTCAAACACACACACACACACACACACGCACGCACGCACAGACACACACACACACACACAGACACACACTTTTTACTGTACCAGTGTAAGCAATGAAATTCAACAAAAAAAAACAGTGAAGTGAAATTTGCCAGTTCCTACAGATTCCCTCTGGAGCACAAAGTTGATTGTCTTGGCCAAAACTTTGACACGCTGTGTTGCTGCCTCTACTTATTGAATTTTGTGAGCTTGTTTGCCAAAGCATAGAAGGGTTCACTGACGATGGTAAAAATGTAATGAACAATACTCCCTGTGCTTATGTATATCGTGGGATGTCACTCTTAAGTTCCACCAGCTGACCTTTTGTTTGTGCACAACAGACTTTCTTATTGCAAACCAAAGAGTGTATTATGAAGTTTAATGTATTCTTGGCATGCACAATATATACACAAAGGCCTTTAGACATGTACAGTTAAGAGATAAATAGAAGTCAGGTTATCTATTCAACCATGCAACAGTGCTCATAGATGAAACATTTACAGGCAACAGACCACTTGTCTGCAATAATGCTCATTTTTCCAGTGTCAAAACACCTCATTCAATCTTGGCGCTAACTCTCAACACAAATCAATGAACAAATCGATGAGGTTCATTAAGTTGAAATCCCACAGGTTTAACTGTAGTTGCTTGGTCACCAGAAAAACAAAAATACAGGCCTGAGCTACTCCATCACAGCAACTGCAATTCTGTGGCATCTGAAAAGACAGTGTGGGATCAACAGGCTAAATTATGTTGTTTTCTCACCACTTTGAACCTTTTTCTAGAATTGATGCTCTTTTTTTGTTCAGCACTCCAACCAAGAATGAATAAAAAGAGTGCAATTATTCTATAGCATAAACTTCACAACCCCAGTTAAGCCCTCAGCAACTAATCGATACAGATATTTGAATTTATCAAAAGGTAAAAACAGTCATTGACATACAGGTTTTTTCAAAAATGTTCATGACTTTAGGCATAAAGTAGTCTGTTTTGAAATTTAGAGTGGATCCAAGCCATGGAAAGGTGGATGTTTTAATGCATGCTTTCTTGGTTTGTGAATGTGTCGAACAAAAAAACAGCAGAAATATATTGATTTGCAATACAATTCATTTTCCTTTGGCTTCCCGCACGATTTGTGTCACAATATCAGCTTGGAGTTGGTCATGTGCAACTGTGGCCCAATCTGCTGTGATGGAGCAGAAAAAGGCCACTTACATTCATTGATTCCATGTCCCTACAGCTCCAGACCATCGTAGAGAGACATAGGATTTTATTTCTTTGTCATCCATTGAAGCAAATCCATACAATTGTGCAAGTTTTGGCATTTGAATTTTCATTTCCATTTTTTTGGTTTTGCATTCTGGTACACACATATAT
>JAUESF010000080.1:7370387-7400441 GCA_032274765.1 Malacoctenus tetranemus
TATATATATGCCAGCAAACTGTTTTGTGAGTGGCATTTTGTGTGCCACTGGATGAATGATTTCCATGTTAGAAATACAGTATGTGTAGCAATACCAAACCACATTAAGGACCATACTATTAAGGTTGTGAAATTGAAGGGGAAATGTAAAAGAAAATTGGCTCCTAAGACTTCACTTGCAGAGTATTTATGTGGCTTCCTTTCTTTATTTACATCTGAATCATTGTATAGTTCATTCAGTTTATGTAATATCCTCTGAAAAGCCTACTCATGAGGAAAATGTTGAATGTTATGAGTAACAACTTCCATCTTTCCATTTTGATGAATCAGGAATAATTGTCTCCCCTATTGAGTCAATGTGACCTTTCTAGATGTATGCAGAGGAGCATAATTAATTAATTTTTGTGTCTTTTCACATTTTTGTTTGTGTGCTAAACGCACGTGTATTGTTGACACTTGAGCTTGTCGCGCTGTGAAATGTGTAACATGACAAGCATGCTGTTGTGAGACAGGGGAGAAAAAAAGAATTATGCAGCTGGATCCAAAACGGCCACAATCATCAGTATTCACAAAGAAATGGCTGTTTTACATCTTGTGTACAATACTTGGATGCGGTGTAGGCCCACAGCAAGATGCCAGTTTGTTTTCCTGTTGTACATCAGCATATCATTATGACACGCATACACACAACACACTGAGTACCTCTCTTCTGCAGATGTACTGATATTTTTACACCTTAAGTGCTTGCAGGCAGTTTTTGAAGTCTGATAGCGAAAGCAATTCCCACTGCCTAAATAATGAAATAATTTCCTTAAAAGTTAAACCTCAAAAGTGTCACTGTGAGCACAGTGAAGTGCTGCATTGGCACGTGCTTGCATAAATGACCTGACCTGACTCATGCTTGTGATGCACAGACATTTTACTTAATTTGATTTGTCAGCTTGTGCACCATGTACGCAGACATGCTTCTAAACATAGTGGCAGTTCCTTTTGGATGTATAGAAGCTACTGCTACAGGCTTTTTCTTGGTAAACCGGATTTTCTTATGTGGAATTAAAATGTAAAGTATGTTGTGATCTTGTTGTTTTTGGCTCTGTATGAATGAAACTGAATTAAATTGAATATATTTACAGTTTTTAGAGAACAATTCATCTTGCCAAACACAGGGTGAAGTACAGTGTGTTGCACATATTTACCATAGGTGTTTTCCTGCATGACGGCAATAACCTATAGCATGAATGTAATAGGATTATGTTTCAGTGTGTAACATTTCTGACTGCCAACTGCCTGCGTCAGAGGAGGACCAAGTAGCACGCTTGAATCTGTCTGCTAAACA
The DNA here is from genome assembly GCA_032274765.1 of Malacoctenus tetranemus. Lineage (NCBI taxonomy): Eukaryota > Metazoa > Chordata > Actinopteri > Blenniiformes > Labrisomidae > Malacoctenus > Malacoctenus tetranemus. Next base: position 7,371,723 of record JAUESF010000080.1, read on the forward strand.
GTCAGATCAACAAACTTCTGGGTTTATATATATATATTTTTTATCTTTATTTGTTGTTGTTGGTCTTCTAAAACAGTCTGTTTTATCTGTTCACACCCATGTGGTGCACTGGTATTCTTTGTGGAAGCCTCGACAGAAGTTGGTGTACAGTATGACACACAGAGAAAGGTGGTTGCTGTGGCACGTGTCTCTTCTGTGCATTGGGCATCGGTGCAGGGAAGTCTATAGTCTGTGGTGCTGCAAATTCTCCAACAGTGATGTTCAGAAAAATTGTGTGATCAAAGAATAACAACCCAAAGTACAGTAGATGTTAAACAAAAACTCCACCTTGAGAGGCACCGTTTGTAGTTGTTACCTCTTTCTTGTCCCAGGTGGTACATCAGGGAGCAGGGTGACATCAATACACTTCAGGTGCGAATGCATTTGCCTGTTACAGAAGATGGTAAAAATAGCACAGAGGAAGTGTGCAAAGGCCTTTAAATAGCCAAGTTTTGACAGCAGTTTTGATGGCAGCTGAAGCTTCAAGAAAATAATCAAATCATGTGAAAGGATACCAGTATATCAAAAATTGTACAGTAAACAAAATTCACTGTGCTTAAGTCACTTGTTGAGAGACTATTCAACACATTGTTAGGCAAAAGGTGTGCTCTGAATCGTAGTGTTGTCAATTTGGTAATTCAGTAAAGACACACACCCCCCCCAAAAAAATCAGAAAACATTGCTTTAATAACAATAAAATAAACAATAATAAAATGCAAACTCAGCGGAGAGGGTTTTTTTTAAGAGTTAGGTTGGTCACAATCTGAAAGAAAAAATACAGATTGAGTTATTACATGCAGTTGAATGAAAGCTGCGGGTGATGAATGACAGTGTGGTTTTACCCAAAATGGGAAAGTCAAAGACTTTCCTGGAAGAGGAGCCAAATGCACAACACAGGGAGCGAGAGGTTAAAGAAAAAGTTGGCCGTTCAGTTATAAAACAATAGTCTTGGGGCCAGGAAAATAACATTCTATTTAAAAAAAAGTTGAAAAAAACAATTGTAAATGCAAATAGAGACATGGAATAATGTTGTGATGCCACTGGAATGAACAAAAGGTACAAAGTTGTAACTACTAAGGGCTGATTCATGGAAGTGCAAGTGACAAATGCTCTTCTAATTGTAGTTGAAAGGAAATTGCAAGTGCAAGAACTTAAGAGCAGACATGACCATATGACATTTCAGAATAAAGGAGGTAGAACCATCAAATAGCTGAACAAGTACCTGTCTTGTGATGCCTGTTATTGAAATACTACATTGTTTTGTTGACAGACTGGTTAAATCTGGGCGCCCAGGTCTGTCAAACTAAAATCCCTGCTGTGGATTGTACGCATAGTGAGCCACACCCTGTGAAAAATGAGGACTGGGTGAAGTGTGAAGTGTATTGTCTTTAAATTACATCCAGGGATGACACCATATGTGCAAGAACAACAAAGAAGTCAAAAACAAAAATCACACATCGCTGCGAAGCACAAAGCTGTGAGCTCCCCGAAAGTTCAGTGAACATACATCACGATGGAAAGCCATTTATAAACCTGTCAGTACACAGACCAACCTCAGCCTGACTTTGATTACCACTGTTATTTGGGGCTCTTTCTGCACTATGCCGTCTAAACAAAATAAGCTGGAGATCACCCCTTCTCTTAAAAAGCATGAACTCCGAGAAGAAACATCCCCAGTCTATATTAGCTGTGCGTCCTCCGTAAACTTTCTGCATCAGCCTGGAGAAAGGAAGTGTGAAGCAGAGCTTGTCTGCGCTGCAGTGATGTGTGATGAAGGTTTAGATGAAGCCTGACCCCTGCATGGAGCTGGCAGAGTAATAGACGGGTGCTTGTTTGGATTTGTAAACCCACAGACATGATTCGGTAAGCAACCCTGGAAAGGGTCATCACATTTACTGTCCGTCATTTGTTCGCGAGCGAAAAATAGACTCATGTGGAGTTTTGTGCAGTCGCTTTCCATCGAACGGAGAGAGGAAGGATATTAAATTCACTGACATGGCACCTCTAGCCTGAACTCAAGAAGGTCTTCTCACACACTCCAGCAACATTCTAATTTTGAAAATAATTACATTTCACCAGCACATACGAAGGTGTCCACTTCTGTCACCTTTGACCCAGTCAATGACTCACAGGCTCTCCTTCCTTTTTTAAGAGCTTTCTGTCACTGCTCAGTTTATTTTAGACGGTGGATCAGGGCCCCATTACCCTGCTCACTTTGAGCTTTCCACCCCCTTTTTTATTAGCAGCATAATGGCTCAGATACATTATCAGAGCTAATCAGAGCCAAATGAAGAAAAGTAGTGGAGTGAGACTGCAGGAATTGCTTTTTCTCTTTCCTTGCATTGCTGACAGGCCCCTTGTTAAAATGTCCCAAACTCCTTCCCTCTGTTTTTTTTTTTACCTTTGCTATTTCATCCCCTCCCCAAACCACCCTTATTTGTTTTCTTGTTCTTCATTTTTTTAATCCTGCTGGTTGTCCTACCTTAGACTTTCTCCTTCTTCTTACATCTCTTTTCTCTGTCTCGTCTCTCCCCCACATTCCTCCCTCTTCCCCTTCCTGGGAGATTGCCTGTTTGATATTCTACTTGTGTGGTGGGGCGGCAGGATGGATTAGAGCATGGACAGGCCCCACAAACCAGCCTGATCTAAAGGACAGCTTTTCAATCACTTCTCCAATGCTGTTCCACCTATATAAATACACCTAGAGGGAGAGTGCCACGGAGCAGGGGGAAAAAAGTGAAAATAATAGAGAGGGATAAAAACAAACAGGAAAGGACAAATGTAGAATTTTATGAAGTACCACTGTTGCTGTGCAAACGGGGGAAATATGCCAGAACCGAGGAATCACTTTTCCCACTTCTGCTGCGTTTGAGCATATAAGGTGTCTGCAGGTACTATTTGAAACACAAGTCAGCTCAAACAGAGAACAATGGCTCATTTGCACTTGTAATGGCTCGCAGCAGTTTGTTCTTCACAATGGATGGTCTGCTTCGGCTGTCCCTTCGGCTTTGTTTGAAGGTACCACTTTGTTTTTTCTCCCTCCCTGTGTGTTTATACACTGTTGTACCTTGATACTTAGGACCTTTCCCATTTAGATGAAAATTGCGGTCGCTTTTTTTATTGGATCAATAGGGTGATCTTCCAAGGCCGACATTAGGGGGCATTATAAAAAGGTTACAAATGAGAGTGTTAGTCCATTGCACTCTCCTCAGGTCCTCGGCGAGTATTGATCCATTGTGGCTCATCAAACTGTTCACTTGCAAAAGTGACACTTGAACAGTAATCACCTTCAAACAGTGAAAGAATATGGTGATGTGCAGCTGTTGCAGCAGGAAAAATGGACTTCTTTTAAATGCCATGTCAGTGGTAACAGCAGTATTTCACATTTGATTCTTGAGCACAGCAAAAACATTTATCATGTCACCTTGATTTCACATTCGTTTGAAATCATTGCTGGATAGAGAAATGGTGGGATGTCCTCGTGCCTTTTTTGATAACAGCAGAAATATTTTTCAGATAGTAAAAGCACAAAGTCTTTTTTTTCTCCAGTGCAGCTGTTAGCTAATTGAAAGGCAACTAATCAAAATCTTCAGTTTTTATTCTATTTTACTCCGTTTGGAACCAGTGAGAACTCAAGCTTATTGTTTCCCTCTTGAAGACGAGCATGAATTTCAATGACAAGCTAAGTTTACATTCGTCATGTAAAAGGAATGATGGTGAGACCTTTCGGGAAGCAACCTTTTAAATAAATAAAGTTTTCATAGTCTTTATGCAAGTTAAGGTTATGTATAATGGCGCATTGATGATAATCATACTTGAGCTCACATTTCACATCCAGGTGTACAGGAAGGAAACAGTGGGGAACAATTATACTACATTCATTTTAGTGATTTTCTTCATACACTGAGTTTATGTTGTGGTTAAACCAAGTCAGGTGAAAAAGTAAACAAAAGTGACCAGATTACCAGTAGCTGTTTCAATAATTACACTAGTCAAGCGAATTACAGATCGTCTTACATGTCAACAAATTCCTGTAGTATCTGCAGAATGTTGATTTTTGTCACATTCAATGACATTCTGACACTGTCATAAGATACAGACATTCATCCACCTTCACTAATGACAGCTTGTATGTGACATTCAGAGCTTTTCTCCACAGCAATGAATGATGTCGAAATGTGACGGAATAATCTCTAATCTTAAACATATGTTCAAACAGTTGATGGGACGTTTAAAATAACATTTGAAAATATTTAGAATTTTTCTGGAAAACTCTCTTAAAACTTCCTTTTTTGGCTGCAGAAAGGCAGATTTTGAGTTTGTGCCGTAACTAATGTTAAGTAACTGGGTTTAGTCAAAAGCAACATTTTTTTTTCTAAATCAACTTGTCATTCAAAACAATAACCCCTCTTTGCATGGCAGATTCCTTTGATCACAGACATGCAATAGAAATATGTAAATTAGATGGAGGACAATTATCTTTCTGAAAGCAAAAAGACGGCTTTGCTGGTAAGAAGGGAAGCCGAGCAGTGAATATTTCAGGGAATGATTGTAATGATGGTGGTAATGAGGAGACAGGATGTTGGACTGATGGATTGAAGTTTTGAACATTCAGCGTTAGCAGATGCAAAGTGAAGAGACTAATGTTTGGCAGCAAGAATAGCTTAAGTCAAGATCTAGAGTGCCACTCCTGTGGTCATTACGAACTCCCGATTGCAGAGCTGCAGCTGATAAACAGTGTGGTGATGTAAAGATGACAAGATCAGGAGTGGGCAGCATGTGACCCAGGGGAGCTGATGGGAAGCAGGTGTGTGTGGAGCTGAGTGGAGAACCTGGAGGAGAAGGCCACACCCATGCTGGTACAAACAGACAAGGAGGGACAAGGAGGGACACAAAACACAGCTGAAACAGACAAAACAAAACACTGGGTTCAGGATAACTCAGTGCAACCCTGAACAGTGACAAAACAGGCAAGCGTACTTTTTACCAACAAAACATGTAGTTGTCTTCAATAAACAGAAAATGTCCATAGGCAGAAATAGTGCTTCTATTTTTGCCTGTATCAAGTAAAGAAATTCATTATTTTTTTCATATAACACCATTACTGAAGTTTTGTCTTCCACTGATATATTACTGAGATCAAGAGTTTCCTCCAAACTGTTTTAAGAACTTTGATGTTTAATTTCATCGGCTAACTGAATAACGTGGAAAATGTTTTTGTGAAACTGATAAGCGGTGCGTTCAGTGCCACACACTCCACATCACAGCCTTTCAAGTGCCTTTCAAAACTGGGTTTCTTGATGACCCCCATGTTGTTTTTATAACGCGTTGTTTTCGATGTCGTCTGGACTTTGAGTCTGTGATAAAATGTATCTGTCTGTTTAATTACTGTAGTTGAAACAAGTTTATTTGTTTTTGTTATACACTGTGGATGTGCAGTGCTGCTGTGTCTCATTTGTCCTCGTGGGGCTGAGTGTTCGCGTTTGAGTTAGAGTTAACAAGACATTTCCAAGTAGTTCTCTACTATTCATCTGCTGTCAGTACAGATGTACCTCTGTCACTTGTAAAGGAACTATCAGGAGCTAAAATTGAGTTTTCAGAAACATCTGGTTGAATTTAAATATGGTTGTTCTTTTAAGTCTGATACAAGCTTTGAAGTACTCATGCTTTCCAATGTGTGAGTACAGTGCAGGAAAACTTTTAGGCTGTGTAAACTGAGAGGTATGGCCTTTAACTGGGTTCTGGCATTTTTGCCCGATCTCTTCCTGAAATTAGCTCCTGTGGCTTGGTGACAGTTTTTTCACTATTCCTAACATTTGAATGTGCATGAACTGACATGCATATGACATAACTGGTTATCACAAGTGGAGTTGGAGTAATATGTCAGTTTGTTCAATGTTTTTGAGGCCCCCTGATCAAAGACCATGATATTCATGACAATTAGTAGAAAGAGGAACCAGGTGTCATTCATCTGTAGCTGTTTTGAATTCAAAGAATATCTGAAAAGTGTTTTTTTTTTTCACAACATGTGAAAGGCTATAAAATATACTTTTAGTGCCCCCACTTAATGAAAGCAATCTTTTCGTTAAAATTCTGATCAAGAACAAAATGTCTTTTTTTTCCCTCTCTTCCCTTCTGTGCTTCAATCTCTCATCTTCAGCGATTACTGTCATCAAACCGGAGTTTCCTGACTTTGATAGTGCGTGAGCATGTCCGCTGAAGTGTTGAGGGCAAAAGGGAGTCCGTGAATGATGTGGGGAGCGGCAACGCTTTCCCCAGTGTCGGGCGGTGATTGATGTTCAAAGAATAGTCCAAAAACCCCATGACCAACTTGCCACACAGCCAGAGGCCCTCACTCTCCTACACGTATTAAAATGATATTTAGGAAACAATAATCATAAGTTTCAATGTTGTTTTTTAAAATAAAGATTTCCTGATGTATATTCAATGATAACATTGCCACAGGGAATCAATAAAAAATATTTTTATGCAGTGAATACATCCACACTCTTTTTCAGTCTTCAAACTAATGAAAATGATTTGTTTCTGTCTTGTACATTAGGTTATTGCTCCTCTTATTTTGACGTTATTGCACAAACAAGGATCAATTTGTCTTCATTGATGCAATGAGTGGTTGGGGTTACAAAAGCTACACTGTGGATAAATGAAAATGGCCCTGTCAACAATGCCATTTTTACATTGAGTGGTCCTTTCGATTAAAATGTCATTGCCTCTGTTCATTTTCTTTGATGTTTGTGTTGAACTTTACACACTTGACTTGTTTTATCCATGAAATATGAATTATCCTCACTGGCTTCACAAGACCTTGTGTATCCACACGTCCCTGTGACTACACACGCATGCGGAGACCTCACCGATATACATAATCTCATTGGAAGCTTTGTGATGCTTACACGGCCTTGGCTTTTTATGATGGCAGTCATAAAAACATGCAAACCTGTAGTGCATGAATACCAGTAGAATTGACATTATGCGTAATACATAACAGAAATGAAGTGTAATGGCACTGTGAAGCACTTGGACAAAATAAAGTTCACCTCAAAATACACTCATCTTGACAACAAAATACTTTTTTTTCGAGAGTTGTGTTGCAGTATTATGTAAAAACGATGCTTTCTAAGCTTATCAAACATGCATAAGTTATATGCAATTCAGCAGCTCCAAATGATGACTTGCATTTGTTGTGCTCATTGTTGAACACAAAGTGCATTATTTACCCCTGGCACACAACTGTCTGAAAATAGAAATTAAAAATAGGGCTGAATCTCTTGATGGAATAAATGGGAAGGCACTTAGGAGAGGATGATGAGAAAGCCGGAGTTTCCCCTGGGAGGGGAGCTGGAACAAATGGCGATGGCAGATATGAGCTGAGAAGTCTTCTTAAGATTGACACAGGTAAGTGGTACTGCGCAAGCAGGGGTGCCGTGTCAATTAGGGTGCATAGAGGACCACTGCCTGTCTGTGAGAAGCTCATTAACACCAAGGTCAGTTTCATCAGGCCCCCAAGCTGTCGTTATTCTCGTATTACTAGCCAGGCCGGAAATAAAGCGGCATATTGAGCGTGCATTTGAAAAATCTCACAATCACATATGGATTGTGAGTTGTAGATGCAAAAGCAGGCAGAGCCATTGACGATACAAAACGGACACACCAGCATACAACAGACACGCATGCAAAACCGTAAGGCAAACAAAATGCGTCTGCTGTTTATAGCTGTTCCCCAAGAGGGATCCTAAAAATGCAGAGCAGGCAGCAGGTGCTTGTTAAAATGAATATTGCAATTGTGTTTATGCAGTTCAATTTTATCAATGACTGCACATGGTTCCATGACAATTAAATGACTGAACAACTATCTGTACCTCTGCAATCTGTCTGTGGATGAAAGCCCATCTAACTAGCAAGTCTCTCGCTAGACCGAAAGATTTTCTCTCTTTATGATCCTCATTAAATATGTCCTTCATTGTTCCTAGGGCAATTTTGCATTATTGGTAGTTCCTTTTGCGTCATATTAAGTTTAAATAAGTCTAAAAATGTGTGCATACATCAGCAAAAGCAAGAAAAATATTTTGTCTGCAAAAAAGAAAAGTATCATAAATACTTTAGGAACTGTCTGGGATGTCAAGCAAGATCACAGACGTTTATTCACCTACGTTTAACCTCCACTTAGACCATGTGAAGATAAAAAGTTAATTGGCTGAGTGAACCTGAATGGCTGGCACACAAGCAGAGTACCTTTATCACTGATTGCCGGTTGCTTCAGCAGCCAGTGTTCCCCCTATATCTTCTGACACCGGGCTCTTTCTTGTCTTTCCCATGTTATTGGAAAGCGCTGATGGGAAACATATAAACAACCAGACAAGGTAACTGCCACCTCGGTGCCCTAAGCCTAGCTCTCAACTCAGCTGTCAAGATCTAAAAGACAAAAAGCCTCTTGTTATTGTGCCGAGGTGCATGGCTACAGCTCAATATGTTTGCAGAAGCCAGACTTTCAAAGACTGAGATCCACCTGCCTGCATCCCTCTGCTCTAGCTGCTCCTTCTCTGGAATGTCACTCAACCTTCCTTGCTCTCCTCTCCTGTTAGTCTTGCCTTTGTCATTCTATGGATATTCCTGAACAGTTTGTGCCTACAGGCAGCCGTTCCACTTGTTTATCCCTTTCTCTTTCAATAAGAAATTGCAGTGAGCAAATTTAAACTCGCATTGACAATTCAGCCAAATCCACTTTACTCTTGATTCCATTGAGCACGCAAGGCTCTGCTGCTCTCTCACGTTGCATCAAAAGCATACCAACTTTAAAGGGCACAGGTAAGATTCAATGATTTGTGCCAATAAACACAAACTGCACACACTTGTTTTACACAAGTGTAACAGGGCAAATTTTGCTGAGTGCTTTACCCAGCTGTCATGTGTATTTCATTAGACTGCATAATCCAATTAACTACCAGAAAAAAAACCCACACAACATATAAAATAGAAACATGGTAAAAATTACAGACACAGACAAGAAAGCAAACAAGTAAGAATTCCAGATGCAAAAGTTATGTTGGTAAACTTTCCAGCTCCTTTTGAATAAAGCCCATTTATGTCCTCAAAGTCTAATGAACATATTTTAGTCTATAAATTACATTATCAGTTATAATTTATCAAACAGAAAGTGCTCATATCCTTCGGAGATTAATTAGTATTCAGCAAACACAAGGTCAGTCTTTGTTAAATCCTGGTGTTTTGTCTAGAGGCTTAAATAATTAATGCAGGTATCCATGCTGTGTGCGGTGAGCAACAAGATAGCAGCAGGGTTGTGAGCGCTGTTGTGCAGCCAATATGAACAAAGGGAAAACCCAAAACTAATACCATGAGTGTTGGCTCGGCCCCTGTAATCTGCCTTATCAAAGGGCTTTCACTTACTCTCTAACAGGGTCCATGTATTCATTGTCTTCATCCTCTCTGAGCCTTTGATGTAGTAATTGGCTACAGGTCTTGTTGGTGTTAACAATTCAGGTCTTGCTTTTATTTGCAAGTTAAACATTTGCTTGAAAAAAGTATGTATGCATGCAAGCAAAGTTTGTGTTATCACCTCCCAGCAAGTAGGTTCCTGATTCAAACTTCCTGTGGCTTCATTTTTGGATAAATTGTGTTCAGAGGCTGGCTGTGTGGATGGGTGTCTTCGTTTGCACTCTTCTTAAGGTATTGTTATCAAAAACAAGCATATTGTGATGATTTGTAGTTTTATATGTATATATGATTCTTGTTTTTATCATAAAATTTTATACATTTTGAAAATTTCAAAAACCTGTGAGTGTCTGTGAGTTGAATTTACTGTTTGATGCATCATTTTCTTACATGACCAGAAGAAGTGTGTCTCCAACAATGTCCTTATTGATTTGATAGATCCCAGGAATCATCTTGAGAACAGCTGTGTTCCCTCATGCATCGTATTATTTACTGATGGCTTCTGACCAAGCCAAAGAATTAATGAAGCCGACATGTTGACATTTATTCAGCGGCTCAGGACACCAGATTACACTCATGTACATGCTTGCAAGATTGGGATCACATTGACAAAACAAAAATGTCACTGAATTCATCTATGAGCTGACAAGGCTCATTAGACACATCTGACTAAAAATATAAGACTGTTACTTTTTATCCACGACCCAAAATGTGTTTTTCCCACTCTGGTGTAACATAAATAGGCTTCGATCTCCCTGTGGACACGAATGAACAAAACTACAGAGGCTTCCTATCAACTTGAGGTCTGAGATGAGTGATGACTTTCTCCTGTATGTCAGAGGGTGTGGAGGACCATGCAGGGATAGCAATAAGCACTAATGGGTTGGGGGACATGGAAGGGAGACCAAACTGCTTTTGTTTGTGGCTGTGGCACTCAGGGGAAGGTGTCTCTACAACTTTTAGCATTGCCAGCAGTGCAGACCGCAGAGCAGGAGAGCTGTTCATGTGTCAGGAGGGAGTGGAAGATACCTGGTGTAAAGACAAGGGAGCAGCAAAAAGTGAATGCCCTTTGCCCATGTATTGGCTGGAAGCTGTTGTCACCATGTATCTGTCTACCATTTCATGACATCATGACACATGCTGTCCTGCTGGAGCAAACAGGTTGCCTGGCTTCTCGGTTTGTGCATCACCTGGCTTCCGTGGATGTGTCATTGTCTTGTAGTCCATTCTTCCACCCGCAGGAGGGGGTCACTGGTATAGTTTGACACGGGATTGCAAAATGGCATTGAGCAATAATGCAAATCATCAATAATGAAACCTAAATGCCAAGAAATACCTAATTTTACTTAATAGTTCCAACCTGCACGTTTTTATTTTTTAGATCTGTTTTCGATGATTATCAACACAACTAATTAACCCCAACAAAGACACTGTGGTGTATCACTTTGCAGCTTGAAATGTTAATGGAACTAAAAAACTGCCAGACAAAGCAGTTAAATTAAGTGTGCTCTGAATAACTTTGAGAAATTTGGAAGTAACTTCAAATGATCACCTCGATGTTCAATGGTCCTTCAAGAACAGTGATAATAAACTGGTACAAGCTACACAATATAAAAGCAAAGACATCTGTTCTTCCCTTGAGCTGAAGTATGCTCTGTTCATCCTTGTGCTCTTACAAATTCTAAAATATTTATAAAATGTGCGCTGGCAAGGTGAAATGCGCAAGAAGCAATCTGGTAAAATCGTGTTTTGCTCTTTTGAAAGATTTTCCTCAAACTGAACGAAGGAAACAGGTCAAAGCAGAAGCACTGAAATCTCAGCTGCTGGGGACCGAGGAAACACAATGCGAGTTGAGCTCATCGAAATAATAAACTGAAATCTTGCTAAACGGAGAAACCTCAGGCCTCAAAACAGAAACATGAGGTGAGGTTTTACTGCACATTCCATAACACAGTTAAATGACTGTTTAATTTTTCATTGTACATAAAATAAAGGTTGAGGAATGGTGAAGTGTTTGGGGAGTGCATCATTCAGTCTCATTTCAGTTTATTTCTAATGATTTCATTATTCTTTTGTTACTCCCTCCTCCTTCAATCTTGCCCCAGAGGCTTGGGACTGAACACCATTCTGCCTTTAAATGGAACACTGATTGTTTTTCATGTTTATTCACAACCCACGGGTCAGCAGCCTCCTATAATCCTCTGTTTCTTCCAAGGACAATTTGGGGGATATCATGAATAAAAATGATCTTAATAATATTGCAGTGAAAGGACCCATGGCAACTATGAATACCATTAGAGTCTGATCATAGGCCGTTAGTGTCACATTTATATGGCCAAAGAGACAGCACAGAGCCTGCATGAGTGACTCCAGAGGCTGACTGTTTACACTCTTTTGTTGTTGGTTCTCATATATATTCACTTGTAACTCAACTGTATATTGGCAGAGTTTTTTATGGTAAAGTTTGGATGACTCGGGGCATTGTTATGTGTAATTGTATGAGATGAAATATGCATCTTACTTTTACAGTTTGCAACAGATTGATGAAATGGAGAGAAAAATGGAAGCGAAAGTCATTGTGTCTTTCAGACCGTCTTTGCTGTAAAGCGAGCTGCATGGAGCAGTCACAGCAATTTGCCTCCCTCCAATACCCTTGACCCAGATGGCACAACTTCCAGGGGAGTGTAGAATTAAAAGTGAGAGAAAAATACAATTATGTGCAAGAAAAAAAACATGTTAGGTGATCAAATATAGTATTTTCCTTGAACTGTGGGGTAAGGGGATTACTATTCTCATATTATTAGCATAAAGTACAGTAAGGACCATGTTCCAAGGGATAAGTTGTACCTGGAGACTGTCCTAGGGAGAGTGGGTTTATCACAGAGGTTGTTAGGACCCTACAAATTACACATACTATGTCACAGTGTCTTCAATCGGACATCTTGGCTTTGTAGACTTAAGCTGAGAGTTATTATTATGCGCAAGTTGAAGTTTTTGCACTGACCATGGTTGATTTCTCATAATAGGGTATGAAATTATTCCTGGGGTCAAGGCTAACCTGTCCCAACATCCTTGGCATGTTCAAGCATTTCTTCTTTTCTTTCAAGTGGTCCCGCTTGTACCATTCCAAGTTTTATGATTTACGTTCCCTCCGCTTGACTTTGAGGGATCTGTTTTAATGAGTCAAGGTGCAACGTGCAAAGTACAACCTCCTGTGCCCTGGCAATGGGGTTGTATAAGAAAGAATCCATTATCATACATTAGGTGTAATTGTGATTGGGGTTTTGAAGGCCAGTTACATTGGTTTATGTGATCCTTTTGAAAGCTAACCAGTGATGATGATGTCCTGACACTACTGATAGCGATGCGGGAAGTCTCAGAGGGAAAAAAAAAACTGAGCGTATGCAGGAGGATTATAAGTAGGCAAAATGACTTTGGTAAATGTACACAATGTACATAGAATCATTAGTAATCTAAGTACATAAAAACAGATCAAACATGAAGCCGAGAGATAAGCTGTATGTATTTATTTCAGATATGTCCATGGTTTCAGTATTTCTATCATGACACACTAGGGACTGCTCTTGCCTCTTCACAGTTATGGAGCTTTAACTAATTTTCTTTTTGAAATTTTTCCAAGAAAGATTCATTTAATTCAAGGTTTATGAATTTAGATCTTGGTCATGAACTCTGAAATATAATTGCTCATAGTACTGGATTCATAAGCTGCAGGCTCTGAAAAAAATCATCCTTTTTTTCTTCTTTACTCACTGCATTCTACTCGAGTCCCTCCTTATTCGTGTACATTTTCACAGCGATTAAAAAAACACAGTATAATTAAAGGCTATCTTCAATGTCACAAGCTCCCAAGGCTGATTGTTTAACCCTTGGAAGAGACAAACATCAAACCTCGAGAAATAGTTTCCAGATTGGTCCGTCTCGTTAAACTGTCTGCATTAATTATTTAGTAATTAGCCACAAGTAATTGCTTTCTGACACCTAGGATTATGCTGTCTTTGTAATGCATTAGCTGTCTCAATTACAGCAATGTTGGATAAGCCTATGCTTATCTCTTTATTTTTCTCCCTTTTCACCACCCATTCCACATATTTTCTTGCTTCACCATGTTCCCCAACCCTCAGTTTAGATTTCTTTTCCCTGTCTGATGGGGGTGTGATCAATCCTCATTCTGATGTTAGACCAACAGAAGTGATACGTGTCTCTGATGTCCAAGTCAAGGCCTTAGTGTTTTCCATTAGGTCCAGAGCCAGTCATTATATTTAGAGTGCACAAGTGAACGTCTTGATTCTTTTACAGAAAAGGCTGTGCTCATGCTGCTTGGATGCTTTGCTGATCGGTTCATATTTTCACTTTAGCTGCACTGTATTTGCACACTGAGACCTTGAAGCCCGGGCTTGGATCTCATATCTCTAAACCTAGGGAGATTCACCCAGACTTCAGGCCAAACAGAGATGGCTGATTATCAGAGGGGCTTTGGGATGATTTGGGGAACGGCAGAATGGGGAGGTCCATAGAGGAGATAAGCCGAGGTTTTATGGGTTAGCTGAGCAGTGCAGCATGCCTCAGAGGCATCCGTGAATTTATAGAATACACGTTTGTGCCTGTACATGCAGTCATACGTCTATGTGTGAGTTTCTATATGTCCTTGTGATAACTGAGTGTATACACTGTGTACATTTTAAGGCTTTGCAATGGATATATTTGGTATACCCTGATAAGAGTATTATAAGCACTGAGCTACACTGAAGAAGTGAAAGAAACAGGGCAGAAAATGTGGATTGCCTCAAAAAGTTCTTTTTGGCACAGAGGTGACTTGTGCATACTGTCCTATGTTACTCTTAGTGTCATGGGAGTAAATACCCCAGTTTTGACTGCTGGTGTCACTCATTCTCTCGCCTGCTGTTTTTACAGACATTTCCATTCTTTTTCCTTCACACATAAGAAACATATTTGATAGTTGAAGTGGTTTCACATGCAAGTGAGGCTCACACTAAGTAATTTAAGGGGAGATTGCACCGCAAGGCCTGTGTTGGAGGTTTTTCACCTCACCTGTTGACATGCAACTCTACTTCCCTGCCAGAGTGTTGAGGCATTTGGTTTGAGTCACGAATGCGTGTTCATTGAATGTGTGATTCTTTACTTTGCTTTTGGGCTCGATGATGTGAGGCATTCAACACGAGCCTTGCAAGTGAGTGTCTCAGTATGTGCTCTTGAGATGCAGTGAAATAAGTGCTCAAACATCATTTTGACACTCAACCTGATCAGAAAAATAATTGAGCTTGACTGAGTTGACTTCTTAATGTAATGGCATCAAAGATGTGAGCTTACCCCTATATTTGTGTGTCTCCCTTGAGAGCTGGGTTGGCACCCGGATTTGGAACATTTTGCCATCAAATTACTGCTCTTGAGTAAGAAATGGAACACAGCAGGGGGACAAGTAGGCTGGATGTATATTCCTCAGCCAAACTGAAGGCCTCAGACAGCTTCACAGGAAATTATTTTAAGGATCAAAACATGCACATTTATTTTGCTGCCCTAACATACAAAAATGGCCCCACTCACCAACAGGGACTGTTGGCTACATTTTTTGTAGCAACCCAAAGAAAAGTAATACAATTGATACAGAACAGACTTGTTTCTTATTGAATTAAATTTGCATGTAAACAGGCACAAGTGTGCATTCTTTGCTTTGTGAATCAGCTGAACATCCTGATTCTAAACTTTATTTTTACTGTACTGCAAAACGAGTGTGTGACAAGATTGGACTTTCAGGAAAGCCCTGCTGGAGAGTGAATTCTATGGTGCAAACTGATACTAATATGTCACAACATTCACTCTGATCTTCATGATGTACAATTTCTACATCATTGTTGTATTTATTGACACAAAGTGGTGGAGCTTAAGAAAATAAGAGTCACGCATATTTTTAGATTCATTCTTTTGGATTGAATGTGTTTGGTATTCACATTGTACAAACTCAAATTTTACCAATGAAAAATAAACTGGAAGTGGAAAAACAGCCATCATCTGAAATTTGGATGCATAAGTATTTGAAGCCAAAGCAATCAAATAATCACAGCATCAGTGTACTCTTGTTACCATTCCACTCTGCTCTCTCGGAAGTGTTAACCTTAAGCAAACCCAAAGTTGAGTTAATCAAATATTAAACTTTGAACGCACACTGCTCCCATCCTGCAAAGCTGAGAGCAGCGATGTGCCCATTTTCCATCTGGAGAGTTGGAAGAAACACAAAACATATTTCGGCACTTCTGAAAAGTAATGATCTATATCTTTAGTCCATCATAGATAGATTGCGAACAATAAAGTTTATAGATTCCGGTTAGAAATCTTGTAGTGAAGCAATTGCGGCTCCGGATCAAAGAATTCTATTAAATGTTCATAATATTGGTTAACGTTAGCACTCTTCTCCAGAAATATTAAAATACTGCAATCAAAGAAACCATGCTTCAGTGTGCATCTTATCACTATGCAACTCCCTATATTGCTCACAGTGTATATCTGCCTCACAGCCTTGCTTTTTAAGTAGTCATTTTAGTAGTTCAAGCACAAATGTGAAGTTATTTAACTGACGAAAATTGAGTTACGAAGTTTCGCATCAAAGTATTGAAGGTTAGAAGAAAGAATCAAGAGAATATGGACAGACACAAAGCGCTTTCTCTTCCACCTGGGTGTAATGTTGAAGCTACTTATTGCCTGATTTTTTCCTCATCAAAAACAACTTGAAATTAGTTCATTAATGAGATTGATGCTCTGATTCAGCCAGCCGTTCAATTAACAAGCACAATGAGTTAGGCCACTTTTGATGACACCTATACACCTTAATCTTAAAGTAATCACCGTCTCTAATGAATCCAAGTTAATGATAACAGTTTTGTTCTGAACTCATTACCAATTAGACCCAAAATTGAGCTCCTAGATAGACAGATGAATAGAAAGATGGACAGGCTTTTTATTTCACTCTTATAAATACGTTACATAATGCACACTCACAGGTAATTGAGCTTAATTTTACTTCATTGTTGTAAGAATGTAGTTAACCTCCAAGTCTCTAAATCTAATTTTCTGTCTTGCAAAAAATACAACACTTATATTTCAATCATTTATTGAGCACTTAACTCCACAGAAAAATATCTTGAATTCTCAACGTATGTAACATCTAGCATTTTTTATATTTTATTAAATTTCATTGGTGTTTATTCTTTTTGGCCTATCTTATAAATTGATTGATTATTCATGTGCTAAATGAGTTTCAAATGATATTTTATTTTACAGTCTGTCAGATTGTCTGTCAGCTCCTACACTGCTGTCAAGGATTTTTTACCGCCCACTTCCCACAATTTTCCCGTAACAAAGTTCCATTAAAATTTGCCCTTGGCTTTACTCTTAGAAAATAATTGAGCCAGAAGTCTGTATCTACAATTCTCATAAGAAATGACCTGGAAACATAACTGAACATGTATTTAAATTCAAAATGAATAATGACAATGGTGACAATACTCGCAGGCATGGCCATGTAGGCTAAGCGAACTGCAGCAGCAGCAGCAGCAGCAGCAAGCCTCAGCATCAAGAGCATTACCCGTAAGATAAGAGGCAAACAGGGTGTGCTGTCTGTCTGTGGTTCATGAATGAATCTGATGGGCCTCGGAGGTCCTCAGCGGTACGCTCGCTATTCCTCCATGTACGGCTGGGATGCTTGAGGCCAGAAAGTTTGCACATAAGCTGGTATCAGCTTAGTTGAGCTGAGGATATAAGCTTGTAACGCTACATGGTAGTGAGATGAAATCATCTATTAGCTACTGGCCAGTAACTGTGCAGGTTAAAGTCTACGTTCATTAGGGTATGTACACGCCTGACAGTTGTGATGCTTTCAGTTTATACAGCTGATAGTACATATGCATTCATTCAAAAGGTAAGTGGCAAAGAGAGTCAACTTTTTGATGTGTTCACCTTCAGAGTCACCTTATCACTGAGATACAGCTAAAAATTGGCGCAAACTTAGTTTACACTGAATTATCAACAAAGTAAATACACTATCCATTAGTCTACTTCTGGGCCACCACTACTGCAAAGACTTTTTTTTGTCTGTGCAGAGATCTACAGCCGGTGTAAAGTCGGATTAACTGATGACCTTAGACTACAAAGACTCATGCTGCTCTGCTTTCACACCCCTGACACACAGATGTCAGAAGGAGCCAGCATGCAGAGTAACAATGTGATTTTGAGATGGGCTGCCAAGGTCAGGTTGCAGGATCCTCTACGAGGCTGCATGTGGTATGAAATAAGTTATCCTTGAAAACCTCCAAAAATCACTATTCACCTTTGCTCTATTTTAGGCTGTAGAGTCAACAACATGCTGTGGTGAAAATCTTCATCTTGTGGAAAATTGTTTCTATGGAGATCATTTACTATAGAATACCACGTGAAAAATGGTTTTGAACAGGCAGTGGAAGAGTGGCACAAGAGACGCTTAACTAATGAAGTCAGAACCACAGTCTGGAATCAGGTGATTATGTCTATTAAAGGCACGTTAATTACATCCTAACAGAGTATGGGTATAATCAGAATTTGCACCTAAATCTTGAACACATTTTGTTTTTGTGACGTTAGTTTTGTACGTATTCACCCTCTAGCAGCCACGATTGGAGCTGGAACTGTAGCTCTATTCTCACGTTGAACACCATCTTCCTTCGTCTGTAAAAAGCAAAATGCTTTTGTAAGTGGAATAGCTTTTGCATGAACCTAATGGTGTCAAGACACAAACAGGTGGGTTTGAGATCTCTCTTTTGATGGCAGGACTCATGTTTTTGTAGAGACTCTGTATTTCAAACGTAACTAAGCATTACTAGTTTTTTTTATGGGAGCTTATTTGACTTCAGGGAGGACAAGCTGGATGCTACTTTGCACCAATGACGCAGGCAAAAATTGTTTGTTCAGAATAAAACTTTCAACTTCATTTGCCAGTTGAAAGTGCCTTTATATTTGAAACAATATACTGTCCGCCAATGTCGACTTTTATATAGTTGTTTTTTTTTTTGCCAGAACCAATTTCTTTTTTGTCACAAAATTAGAAAAATGCATCTCTGTTTCAACGTGCGAGGAACTGAATTTCTCAGCATCTTCAAAATAATATATGTTGATCACTGTTTTTTAGTGCATGTTTCTTATGAACAGGTTTGACTTTCCATTGTTCTTTTGTACGTGGTTATTTTTAAACTTTAGTGACCCTCATATGGTGCAAAGCTCTTGAAACCCCCCCAAAACATATTTCAGATTCACCCTGATGTCCTCTCCTATCTTTTAGTGTTCCCCCTCATCCATCCCATCTGGTGAGTTATTCTCTCATTCATCTACATGCATTTTTATGAAGAGGTTGTAAAACATTAATTGGAATCACAAAACTAGAATTTTGTCATTGCATGTAATGAATTTAATTGACTGAAAGTAAAAAAATCCGTAATATTTATGTATCTGTGTCTCTACAAGTGAGATACTTTTGCAACATTCAAGACAGGGGGGATAGGGTGGGGTGGATATGCTGAACTAGATAAACAGGATGAAATCAGATCACAATGGCCTTGATGTCAAACTCAGGGATTTAGCAAAGGAACCGAGGGACGGGATAAGGAAGGACACTGACAGCTTGTACCCTTGATGGCCAAATCCCCGACCCCTGTTGTCCTTCCAAGTTAGTGAGTACTTCCAGCTGATAGACACTGTGCTGTGTGCCTCCCGTCTGGTGCAGATATTTTAGTATCCTTGTTATCTTCTATACTATCGCTATTTTCTACAATAATATCGAGACTTTTTTATGATTCAATAAGAAAAATCATCAAAAGATATAATTTTTTTCATTCTTCACTTTATTCAGGCTAGCTCTAATACTGTAAATATTATTTTGTATGTAGTTTAGATAGATAATGAAGGAAAAATGTACCATCTCCCTGGTATCATGTATATTCCATGTTGACCGCCCGTGGAAGCAGATTTGGCCTTGACTTGATTATTGATTGTATGACAAACTCTCACAGATGGCTGAAAACCACACAAAGCATATTGGTATTGTGCATCTATGAGTTGGTACTTCAGGACGTTGTTAACATTTCTGTTTTTTAACCTTGAACTACAACATGTATTTTTTACCATGCCAGTCCATCGGTTTGTCAAATTTTTAATAATCTTTAAAAACACACTTCTATATGTCACCATTTCAACCTGAAACTATTAAAGTCCTGTGACTTTTTCTTCGGCACCGGTTTTTGGTTGCACATGTCCACAATGTTTAACCAAAGCAGAAGTGTTTTACATAATGTTGCCTGCTCAGAGTAGGGCTTAAAGAAATCTCCTTTAAAACAAACAAAGTGGCTTTCCCACCACATCATAGCAAAAAAACTGCCTGCACTGCTTATGTAATAAGTAGGACTCCTTACTTTGGAAATAGTCTGCTGCTCTGGTTTGGGAGTAAAGCTGTTGCCCTAAGATACCCCTAAGATCCATAGTTTCCCCATATGATACATTTCTGTTACATTGATGCAAAAGTGTTGGGTTTCAATTGTGAGTTGGTGCATTTCATAGTTTTGAATTGATTCCATCTAAACTTTGCAAGAATGACAACTTTTTATATTTTGTCATGCTTGTCTTGAGAGCAGTGAAGGGACAAGCATGCAGCCGGGAGGAGACTGAAGTTTGGCTCAGACAAGAAGGTCTTTCTATGCAGTTTCTGTGACGTTGAAGGAGGCCGTAGAAGGATTTGAGAGATTCTTTATGTGTACTGTGTCCACATACTGTTGAAACATTGGCCAAACCTCGTAGACTGCACTGGAGATTTTCAGCCCATCTGTGGCCACAGAATAGTGAAGAAAAGAAAGATGAGTGAGTAAGTGCTGAATTGCAAACAGTGGCTGAGATAATAAGTTCAAGACCCCCACATACTTCTGTGAGTTCTTAGAGGGGCAGATTCAGAAAAGTCAAGCAAACTTGGAGTGCATGAAGTTCTCGGTCTTTCCAGCACAATCACCTTCGAATAACTCGACTCAGTACTCAAACATTTTGACTTTCCTATGGAAGACCAAATATGCTGACTGAGTGCCGGAATAGTGCAGGTATTTGACATGATCTACTGAACTCCAAAAGGAAGTTAGCACGGAAAACAGAAATTAAAAACCAAAACTGGGTCACACACAGAAAATGGGAAATGCACAACCAGTAATCACCTTGGATGGATATCATCCTTAATGACTTAAACTAACTCTCTGTATTTCAACATCCCTCCTAATATATTAGTATTCTTGGTCTGAAGCCTTAAAAAAGCACTATGGTTTTGTACAATGACCTGTGGAAATGCACAGTAAGAACTCCACCTGGTGTGGTAAAAACATGCAATATCATACACCATTATTGGGAGTGAATGCAAATGAAAGGAGATCCATTGGGTAGCCTGTCATTACATTTTAATGATGTGACTTCAGAGATGGCCTTAAAAGCTGCCGTCTCTTTGGGGCTACATAGTAATTGAAAGGAGGTTTCAATCTCGCATGTAGAATCCAATAGGGATATTTCTGAAAATAACCCCATTTTAATGAGTTTGTTCATTAGAAATTTCTGTAAAGGATGTACAAAGAATTTAATGGAGAGCGTGATCACATATGACAAATTCCATGGTGACAAAATGTGTATTTATGTGCCTTCTAATGTTGTTGATTCATTCATTTATCTCCTATGGCACATAATGCATTTAAGGGTCATGAGAAGTGCTGGAGCCAATCCCAGCTGTCGTTGGACAAAGGCAGGTTACACCATGGGTGAGAAGCTGGAAGGAAACATGCTAGTTGTCATTCATATTCAGTGTGACAATGACTGTTCCTGTTAAGAAAATCTTCAATATTTCTCTTAATTTCATTTGCATTTCCTTTCCCAAAAGTAGCAATGTGGAGAACAATCCAAAGAAATTACTCAGGTGATGTCCAATATCCAGAAAATTACAAACTTGAAATGACCTGAATTTTGTATTCAGTCTGAGTGCGACTTTGTCGCTTTCCTTTGCTAAATTTACAAAGAAACTAACTTTCAAACAGCAAAGGATTGCCCTAAAATCCTTCATGTTTTTCGGTAACCTGGAATTTTACTCTTTGTAAATGCTGCACTGTATTTGTCTGTATGTAGTTGAATATGTCTGAAAGCTTGAAAAATATAAACAGAAGGGAGGCTTTTTTCATGGAGGTCATTTTGACCAACATGAGCACAACTAATGACAGTAATAGCTGTGCTTTTTTTTTGGTGTTTGTTTCGTGACTGATGCAGACTGCTGCAGACTTGTCCTTGCTTCTGTTGTTCTGCTGTGCAATCTTTAATCTTCCAATGCTGACTGTTCACAGCAATAAGTCAATGCATAACATTGTACATTTGTACTACTGATTGAATGAGGTCTAAGTAGGATGTCTGGAGAGAGGTGCATTTAAGGACAGGGGGAACGACATTGAACAAATACGATTACTTCTAAATAACCCATTTGATTGTGAAATCTTGCAAGTTGTAGAGTTTCAACCAAGACTATTTTCTTCCTTCCAACTTGTTTTTTAACCCAGTGTGGAGGTAAATTTTGCCCCATCAATTTGAAGTCTGACAACAACTTAACCATCTATAATCTAACTTAACATTTGGCAGTGTTGTACCGCCAGGGAATAAGTGCTGTCGGTGCAGCCTAATGCAGGACAATGAAATGCAAGCAGAGAGAAGGGATCTTACTTCACACGGCACAAAGCTGATCTCTGGTGTAAAGTCACAATGCCTGGAACAGCTGTAGACTGATTGCAGAAAACTAAACTTAGCCTTTTCAGGGCAGATTATTGCACTTGGACTTGTTGAATCCCGAAAAACCTATTGTGTGTGAGGGGGTGGGGGAATGGTTCAGTGAAATACATTCAAGCCTCCTGTCCCTCGCAGCAGTGCTACTCAATGCTCTGATTGCACCACGACCAAGCTGAAATGTCAGATGTCAATAGCATCATGAACAATATCCAAAATCCACCGTACCAAACAGTTTTTTCCCCCAAGAGAACACATAGAATCACTTATGTGTCCATGTTTCAATAAATCTTTGTCTTTACTTTTGCATGATTTTCCTTAGCTGTGTTTTTGATGTAATTCTGTCACATACTGTTGCGTTTTCTGTATTGTGCTATGCATATACTTTTTCCTTGCCTACTGAAAAAAATGTAGCTGTCAGGAAAAATATATTCATGTACCTCAAATTTGGTGTGTTTTTTTGAAAACGAGTAAGACTTCATTTGTACCACACTTGAAATTGGGACATCTCAAAGTGCTGAGTGATGGCACATGGTCTTTTCATTCTGTACTTGTCTGATCATATGTTACTACTAAAAACAACGAACCGAAGTGTGTTAATGATGTTGGACACTGTTATTAGATCCATTAAAGCCGCGTCCTCTGTTCACGCATCACTTTGTGGATGCGGTTAGCCCCTGCTTCCCCTTTCCTCTACCACTTATTCACTCCAGGTCTTTATATCTCACACAGCTAATGTGACATTTATCTGTAATTAGACTCTTACATATTTTAATAGAAAATGATATCCCTTAAGGTCTCCCTGTCATTTGCATGGGCAGCTCTGATGATAATCGGGTCCTGGAAAAAAACATTCTCGATGACATGGGCTGTCATCCCAAATTAGCAGGCGCAAAATTCTTATCAGGGAAGTGACCTTCCAGAGCACTGCTCAAACTTGTGCAGCATGTGTGGAAAGGATAGTCTAGATAGATACATTTTCATTTCCTTTCTACTACCGAACTAGAGCTGTTTTTAACGACCACGCATTGTGTTGCTGTGTATGTACTCTATATTGCAGTGAAGCAGAAATTCTACTTCCTGGGATTGGTCAAGTTTTTGACTGACAGTACTGTGTTTGATCAAGACGAGGGCTCTCATTGTCTTGGAAAAATTGGTTTCTGCCTGCGTGTGTTGACATTAGAGAGATCATGAATATTGCATGCCAATGGGCTTGCTCACTATGCTTGCATCATAAAGTTATTCCTGCAAGATTACCATCGTTTACCATCTCATGAGGAGTCTCTAGTGAGCTACACCACTTTGTAATTCATAATTATCTGACAGACTTGGACTACAACGTCTATATCTCAGCATTTAATAATAGTTTTTGAGCAATTCTGACTAAGCAGTCCACACTGATGCTGGGTAATAATGCTTTTAATGTCTGGTGGCTTATAGTGCTCATCCAGTTGCCAATGAAACATTACTGTTGTCGTTCATACATAGAAGGTAATGACTCCTATAGTGCGATAAAGAATGAGTTAGTCCGAAAATTGGCTGGCTGAGATGCAAATACAGGCAAGTCAATTCATCCATCTCCTACACCAAGGGTCCGAGGTAGTTGGAGCCAATCCCAGCTGACGATAGGTTTCTCAGAGCCAGTTCATCAACAGACTGGCCGCCGGTCCAGGGTTTACTCTGCCTTTCACCATTCAGCCCAACAAGAGTGTCTTTGAATTTCAATTTCCATTCATGGATTTTCTTTGAATTCTCCCTCAAATCACCAAAAATAAAAAACATGCACAACAAAGACGTGGAGCTGTTTCACATTTGCCTCAGATCAAGTTTTTTTTTTTATTTAGGTAGAATATCATTATTTATCATATTAACTGTAGAAAACTTTGAATAAGAAGACAAACACTTGCATTTCAGAGGGGCAAGTGCCTAAGCAACAATATACATTGTGTGTACTAAGAGGATTAGTCAGGATAAAGTTGGAGGTGCTCAGTACTCAAGTGAACAATTGGACTATTGAAATGGGAATAGTCATTGGTACAAACAAATAAAGCTTTTAATCTTTACAGTGTTACACAGAGACCCATATGTAAACATTCCAGCAGCCATTTTATGTATCCTTTTACATCATCAACACTATACAATCTTCTCTCCCCCTTCTTCAATCTCTCTTCCTCCATATCTGGGGAACTCTTTGCTCAGGAATGAGATTAGATGAGTAGGTGGTTGAATGTGGCAGATTGGGAGTAAAATGTGAGACAAAGCAATTGCATTTCATATTGAATTGGGAATAAGGGACAACATGGACTCCCTTTGCACACCTTTCATCGGATGGACTTCCTGCAGAGACTGCTGAGAGTCTATAGGAAAATGAAAGGCATTATCAGTTGGCTTGATAACGTTGCAAGTTATAGAGCCTGTTGGTTTTTCGCCCATGACACTTTTCTTTTTTATTGGTCATTAATATTTAGAAAAGGAAAAAACAAACATGTAGTTCAGCTTCCTGTTGTGAAAGAAATCTTTCAACTTATGACTCGACAGCAACATCGTTCAGGGATCTGAAACAACATATCGCTTTTGCACCCTGAAGATGCACAAGTCACAAGGGCTTTGTAATGATTGGAGGTTATCGATTTTGTCTTCAACTCTGCAGAAAATGCAACAAAAAAAATAGCTAAACATCAAATTGAATTACATTGGCAATAAAATTATTTTGTGATACATAACATATCTATTTTATGTTCAAAAAAGATAACCTTATTAATTAGGCTGTTTGTCAGTAATTAATCACAATCACATTTTAATTGCTCATCAGTATTTGTTACAAACTACATTTTTTCCAGTACTCAACTTTTGTCAGAGGACTAATCAGAAAATAAATAATTGTCCCTCAGTCGTGGCAGGTCTGGTGCATTAGTACAACTGTTGCTGAAAGTAACTATTAGATGTGCTGTACAGTGTAAATTAGAAGGATGGTTGAACGTACTAATGTTTGACAAAGTCCAAAACAGCCTGACAACCAGATATTTACCAATGATACGATTCGTGAAAGTCAAAGTGATTCTATCCAAACAGGTCACCTAATTTTCTTGCATCTTGCTTGTTGCCCTGCTCTGCTAAATTTGGCTGCATGCATGTAGAAGCAATTTGTCATAAAAAATGCTGAATACTTTGACAATAGTTCATAGCGTAAAACATGATCAACTCTGAGTGGCCTTGGAGAATCACAGATTTGAAAGGATAGGTGCATAAGCAGATCAGGCAAGGGGTCAGCACCAGAGATATTTTCATGAATGGAGAGAGCTGTGGCAGTGTAAGAGGAAGAAAAGCAGTGCAGAACTTGTTGTCGGGTATATGCCACCAGCAGCACTCAAGCAAGTCTTCTCTGCAAAGTTGACCTTTAACCGAGCCAGCAGAAGCGCTTTGTACAGCTGACAACTTAGGCATTCCACTTCAAATCCAGGAAAATATGCTCGCTTCTTTAGTGTGTCACTTGGTTGGAGGGCCTGAAAAAAGTGATGCAAAGCAGCTGCATAGAGAGGCAGGAGGTTCTGGAATCTGTTCAACGACGACTACCGACTGCTGCTTTAAATAAAATTGCTCCAATAATTATTATGCAGATGTCCAGTCCATGCCTCGTGGGCTGTAACTATAACCACTTGAACACAGACAGTTCTTCAGATCAGCAGCAAGCACTGATTGGATGAGGAGTTAGAGTTAGCCTGA
Source organism: Malacoctenus tetranemus (assembly GCA_032274765.1). Lineage (NCBI taxonomy): Eukaryota > Metazoa > Chordata > Actinopteri > Blenniiformes > Labrisomidae > Malacoctenus > Malacoctenus tetranemus. Next base: position 7,397,799 of record JAUESF010000080.1, read on the forward strand.
ACGGTCTCATGCAAAATTAGACTTTGCCCTCATCTAACCCCTCGACATTCACTGGCCTCTGTATGGGCCAAATTGAAGACTTACGACTTCATCATCTTATTTTTTGCCTGCATTCACATCCATTGTGTGAAAAGGAAAAGCCTTCTCATTATTTGTAGACCATTTCCTGTCTTCTAGCTTCTCCCATTTTTCCTCAAAAGAGGGTTAATGTTGATGGTCTGGATTTCCTTCTTCTGACCTACACAGCGCTGCTGCTTCCCGGCATCCAGTTTGATCCAGTTGCACCTCCCACTGCACAGTCTCCGTGTGGCCCCTCTTTCTGGATCACATCTGTCACGAGTGGCAGGAGACTGACAGAGACAGAAAGAGGGACACAACAAGAGTGCTTTGCGAGTTGCTAAGTGTGACATCTGTTGTTAAACCTGGTAAACCTTCACATGTAGTTTGTGTTGTGCAGGATGAAGAATGTGAGCTAGGTAGTGCAGGCAGTCTGGGTCTCAGTGATTGCACCGCTCGCTACAAGTTAAAGGTCATTGTATTCCAGTTTTCTTTGTTGTTTTTTTGTGCATTGTAGCACTTCACTGCATGAGAGAAGAAGAGCTGACCATTATCCCTCAGGTAAAAAAACAAGTAAGAAGCTCAGAGGGAGACAGCCGCACTGCAGTAGAAATGTGTCATGGTGAAATGTTCACACCTCCGAATAAGAGAACATAACAAGGTGCCAGTCATCTGATACAGACGTTTGTATCAAAATGTGAGAAGTAGAACAGATCCCACAACTAACTTTTCAATTTGACATGTGAAAGGAGTTCGTGAAGAAGTTTCATAGATTTCGAAGAATACATTTGTTTTTAGCAATCTTTTTATTTTTTCAGAAAGTCCCAGCAGCCCAGACTTTTCATGTCCTTAAAAACTATACCCACTTTCCACAGCTGAAACTCAGGGTTATGTAGATCACCATAATTCAATGCAGAAGGTTTGAGAGCATTTGAGGCCAAAATTAATGTTTGCAGTTTTTCATTTTAATCAGGCCTCCTCCATTTATCAACTCTGCAATTAACATTTAGCTTTAAAGTCTCGTCTTTAAGCTGCCTTGAGAATGTTTTTTTTTTTTTTTTAGATTAATCAAGTCCCTCCAGTAGTATTAGGAAGGTCTTACTTATTTATCATTTCTGGTTTTTTTTTTATATATATATTACATGTGTACCTATTGGTCCAAACTTGCACTGAACTAAGCAGGTTGCTTACAGCAACCCACCAGTGATCAATGAGTTTTCAGGTGAATTTCTCTCAATCATCCCCCCTACCAAGGTTTCTCTACTCCGTTCCTTACACACCTCTCAGAGGTCTTGTTGACCTTATTATAAATATATTGACCTTTTCTCTGACTGGCTTCAACTGTTGTGGACAAGGGCACATTACAGGTAAATGATCAGATGAACAGAATGGCTGACAAGGGTTCAGATGGACAGGACAGTGGGGGGTTGAGTGCTGGCGTTGGGACTTGGGCTAGAAATGCTCCTGAATGTCAAAGATGAGAAAAGCAATGAGGTAAAAAGGTGAGAAAGACCACAGAGTCGAGGCACCCTGGCATGCTGTTCACTGTCCAGATGACCCCTCTCACTTCCTCACAGCAGAAGGACGGGCCTGCGAGCAACTCGGTCCATCATGTTGACTCCAACAGCTGAGCAACATCTGTTCATTAGACTTGACAGATGAAAGAGGCCTGTGAAGATGGGGGAACGAGGATGAGAACAGATCCAACAATCTCCCATATAATTATGAGCGCCTGATGTTATATATCAACCTGGTATGCTTTAGTGTTTTCATTCTAGTGTACATGTGATCCGCACACAAGGCTGTGCAGATAGGTAGTGGGAATTGTGAGTGGTAATCGAGGCGTTTGCTTCATTCGTCACGCTTCTTTCAGCTCCATTGTGAAGCACTGAAGGTCTTTCTCTCCATTACAATGTTTTGTTGCTTCTTATCCCATCCTCTGAAATGTCAACAGGGAAACGGGTACAAAGCATTGACATGGATGAGAACCAATAAATAATGCGGCATACATTAACCCCTCCCCCTCTCCTTTACCCCACATACGCCTCCCTCGACATGTACTCATGTGTTTATAAAAGGCAAGATGGTATGGGGGATAAGGGTAAGATATACTCCAGTACACAGTCCAGACACATTTACGCATGTTAAACACATTTTAAGTTTGAATAACAAGACATGATCGAGCAGAAAGGAAGTATTGATTAAAAGACTAACTCAAAAGATGCCATAGCGGGGGCCTTAGAGTGACTTTATTGAAGATGTGAAGGCTTGTGTCAGAATACAGGCAGTGCGGATGGCCGTGAAGGGAATGGCTTTGATTTTATCACCCAGGGAAGCAGGTCCACCCAGGTCTTTGACAAATACTGTGGCCAAGAAGATGGATTAGTCAGCAAGTGCAGGGCTGAGACAGAAAAGAGAATTAAGTCATCACTATAGCTATCTGAAGTTCAAACACAACACTGAGTCCACTCCTGTCCTCTCCTTATCTCCCCTACAACAGCAACACTGGTGGCTGTGTGTGTGTGTGTGTGTGTGTGTGTGTGTGTGTGTGTGTGTGTGTGTGTGTGTGTGTGTGTGTGTGTGTGT
>JAUESF010000080.1:7401444-7413181 GCA_032274765.1 Malacoctenus tetranemus
TGTGTGTGTGTGTGTGTGTGTGTGTGTGTGTGTGTGTGTGTGTGTGTGTGTGTGTGTGTGTGTGTGTGTGTGCACTTGTCAAACAAGATTTTTCTGCTAGGTCTAGGTGGTGCAACACTCTTTTTTTAAAGTGCTCCCCATGTGTTCTTGGCATTTGGCGAAGATTGATAAAAATGTGTCTGAAGAAAAACAAAAGCAGAGTTATTATTTGCTGAAATCAGCGCCAATAATATATTTATTATTTATGTTTTCTGGATGTTAAGCTGAGAAGAATAAGATAGCGAGTTTATTTTTTGCTATTTTTGCCTTAGCCTACAAAACATGACAAGATGGACTTGGAGAATACAAATTTCTCATATTTAATCCTTGAGCATATCTATTGAAGCATTTCTATCCATCTGGCTATCGACCTATCAATCTATTGGTCTTCCAGCTGTGCCCTCGTCATGAAAAAGGTTCATAAATATTAGATATTTCAGTGTATTAAATACTATAGTTGGACTCATGACCTCTGAAATTATAACTCACAAGCTCTTTGAAATAAAATCCTTTTACTGCTGAAGATTTTACAGCTGTTAATTTACTATGATTGATGAGACTTTTTGCTGCCTTCTCAGCTATTTGTAATTTGATATGTGAGTGAAAGAAGAAGGCGATTTTTGTTTCAATTTAGGTTTTTTTGGCTGATGTTTCATTAGATCTGTGTGAATCTATTACTCTAACACATTAACCAATGGTATTATTGTCAGGGCCTTTTATTGTCTTGTGATTACCTGTTTTATTGTATCATGAGTAGAACTGGGATCTTGATCAAGCAATTTGTTTGTTGGCCATCTATTCTTTCAAGTATCAGATGAACAACCAAGGAACCTGGATGAATTATAGGTTTGCTGTATTTCCTTCTCTGTCATTGTAAGTGAGGCTCATCCTTCAAAAAACAAAACTGTTATTTTAGAGCCGTGAACATTTTGCTCACTTGGCTCAGAGTCTCTCTTCTGCACAGCTGGCGTGTTGACATTTGTGTTTGGGATATAAGCTTTGGTTTCACTGCGGTTTGTTACAACTTGGATCTAGGATTTCAAATCTTAAATTGGCAAACTTTACTTGCGTGATGATTTTTGGACTGTTGGGTTGGAGGGGGGGAAAATGACTGGTTACAATACAATATATGTATTTATTTTGGGAATATTGAGAAACAAAGGACAGTGGGGTGTTGAGACAAGTGTCTCGTAAAAACAAAATTAGCATTGACCATTAATGATCTCAGTTAGAAGAGCAAACCATAGAACTCGTGGGTTTCATACTGAAGATACATGGCTGTTATTACAACTATTTGGCCTGCTGATCCTCATTAAAAGAGTGTTTGTACAAATGTAGTTTCTGGTTTTGGTGTCTTTTCCTTAGAATAACTTAAAAAATGTGACAAACAGCGCAATAGTACAACAAAGCTGGCCAAAGATCACAAATCTTAAGAGTCTTTCAAGAACCTGATCCATATGGCAAGATGAAAATAGTCCTATGGAAAGAAGGAACCTGCTGTGGCCAGAGTCTGTGTTTGCCGAGGTGACAATACAAGAAGCTGCTTGTTGACAGTGGGAAGCTGTCTTCTCAGCAAAGCAAAAATGCCTGTGGAGGACATGACAAGTAGGGGCAGCGCAAGATGGCTGAGATCACTCACCGTGCAATTAAAACAAACAAACAAACAAACAAACAATCTTTGATGCAGTTCTTCAGGTGTGTCAGAGTTGGAGAAGAAAGAGAAAGTTGACAAACAAAAGCAGAACTAAGTAAACCAGGACCAATTAAGGGGCAAAAGCAGGCTGAATTAAAATAAAAAAAGAAACACCACGGCTGGAGTTAAACCGCGTGAAGTCAAAAGCTGGTGAACTCAGCGAGAGTGACGCACAGACGGACGATGTATGGCGGGCGCTAATTGTGATATAGATGCAGGTGAGCCGTGTCGGCGTGATCGGCAGCAGGGTGAGGGTTGGAGTGTTCCGAGAGGTGACAGAGAACCGAGCAGAAAGCTCCGGACTGGTGGGTGCATGGGGTGTAACAAATGGTAGAAGGTGGGAGGGAGAAATACGTAAAATGTAAACAAGACCCCGAGCAGAACTGTGACAGGAAAAACAGAGAACAGAATTCGCATAGTCTCGAATAAAACCTACCACCAAGCGGGAATACTGTCAGATATTTCGGGAACTGTTAAGCCCCATGAAAATGTGTTTTGGGCAAGTGGTAGCTTTGCAAGATTTGGCAGAGGGGATGAGGGTATTCAAAGTTTCAAAATCCCAAAACAACCCAGTGAAACTAGCAAATGTGATCGCTAAACTCGGAATCAGCTCGGTGTTTGACGCTCCTATAAAAATCTTCTCACTTTTAGTCTGAGATTTGGCAGAGAAGACGGGAATTACCACCATGTCCGGTACAATGAGTGAGAAGACTGAATGTGATTGGGATTTGAATTAAAAAAAAAAGGTCCAGCAGTAATTTGAAACACAATTTATTGGCTCAAATACTTTGAGTCCATGCTTGCACTGATATTCCCACCAAAAAGTTATTGTTGAAACATAACTTGAGAACTTTTGTTTGTCTACCCTGCCAGATGAACTAAGTAAACAAAGCTCCTTTTCACATTTGATGCCTGACTTTCTTCTACATAAATCCTCTGTCACTTAAAGCCTCTTTCAGGAGGGTTTTTCACTTCTTCAAATTATGTAACAACAATCCCCATGCTCTTATTTATAGTCTGTGACTTTGCACACCAGCAGTTATTTGAAAGCCTCCGACACAATTGCACAACCTGAGTTGCTCCCTGTCTCCAACTAATCATGTTTTGTCCCCAAATAAGACAGAACCAACCAGCAGTCATGGGGAAAGTGAGAGGAGAAGACGGCGCAAATAATGCACTGCTGTCTGTTACCCTAGGAGGCACTGTTGATCCTAAATTGAGAAAAAGCTGGTTTGCAGCCACTGCCAAATTGTAATGCCAGCTCTCTTGAGTGTGCAAACATCCAGAGTTTGAAGTGAACTCATGTTTAGCTATGGGGTCCATGCATGTGACTTTTAGTTTATTTTTATGACAGGTGCAACCCAATTCTTTCTCACCTTAGGTTGAAATGAGCACTCAGACAATCATAAAGTCACTCAATTATATTCAGAGATAGTGCATGTGAATTAAATTTGTTGGACTACATTTTATAAATGTCTGCAGTCGACAATGTTAATGATCTCACTGAAAAAATGCTGCGAAGCTCAAGAGTGAAGACTTTGTGCAGAAACCCACAAGTACGAGTTTTCAGATATTATTTCATACGTGGATATTCTGTTTGGTAGGAAAATGCCAGAAATTCTAAACTTGCCCGAATATAAGCAAAGAAGCAGAGGAGAGAAAAACTTGAGCGATATGTGTTTGTGGTTTGTGACATGGGAAAAAAAGGAAAAACCCACCTGTATCATTGTGTCTTCCATACCCCAGAGCTCCAGTGCCATCACAGAGTGACAGGCCTTAGTTCTTACTGATATGTGAGCATGAGCGACAGCCACTGATCCTGCCTGGAGTGGCGCCACTGCATTGCTACCAGTGCCCACAGTCTCCCCCCGCCCCCCCCTCCTCCTTTGACAGAAAAGTTATTGAAGAGGTTAAATGTTTAGCTGTGTGCAGAGGGGAAACGGGCAGATCTGGTTTAAGCTCTACACTGGACTGTGTGTGTGTGTGTGTGGGGGGGGGGTGCCTTCTTCCAGGGCACGATGCCAGCTGGAGCATGGTCCACAATTACAGGCTTCCATCCATTTTACATTAGCTTGTCTTGGTTTTTGCTTCAAGCCAGGAGCGAGCCTCTGCAGTGAGTTTATAAAGGGAGACAGTTATTATTAAAGGGATGCTAAGAAGTCGAATAAATGAGCAGGAGGAACTATAGTGGGTGGCAAGCAATAGTGCTACAACAGCAGTATAAATTAGTAACGTTATATAATACTATGATTAATGTTATTTGGGGGGAAAAAACAGTTTTTTTGAAAGCTTAATTGTACAAGTCCGTGACAAAATCAGAATTCAAACAAAGTTAAGGATTTAAAACTTAAATGCGTTGTTGTGATTGATTTAAAAAATGTAGATGAGAGAGCTACATGAAGAATACCACTCCCACACTCATGATCTTTAAAGGATGCTAAAGAGTTTAGCCAAATAGAATTCTTGATTTTAAATTTTTATGCACTTTTTTTTTGGAAATGTGTTTGATTCGACTTGTTCGCAAAGGTGTGCTCTGACTCCTGCTGCCAGCTGTTTGCACTCCTTTAGATAATCCATCTGTGGTGTGACTTCAAGAGTCTGGAGAACATCTGCTGCTCCGACTGCCCAAAAATGTCAGACTTGTCAACATGTTTGGTTCGTGTCATTCTGTGGTTTTTCTCAAGACCAAACAGAAAAACATACTTTTTTTCCCCATTTGTAGAGTAGTTACCTGGAGACTTGAGCACTGACTAAAGTCAGTTTACCTCGAATATGACTGGCTTTTGTAGTGGGGTTATTTGCCTATCTGGCCTTTCATGCACACTTAGATTTGTGCATCACAGATCTTGTAGCTACTTGCCCTTTCTGGTCCCAAAAGCCAATGGACTCCTTTCAGCATGTCATGATGCTTCCTCCTTTCACAGTCGTATTCAAAAATGGTCATTCTGCACAGTTTACCAAGTCAAATAGTGTGCCTCAGTGTTTTCAGCTCCTTGTGTTTTTCCCTTTTCATCCTAAAATCCTACTCCTCAGTCCAAACCTGCCAAGCCATGTCACCAGCCTTTTCAGTGCACCTATCAGTGTTTAACCTATCCTCTTCACCAGCCAAGAAATAGAGGTTTGTGTTCAAGCTTTCATTTGGCACCGGTGCCAGGACCTGAATGAGGAGCTGGTCTGTCCTCCTTCATTCACCTGCCAGCCTCAGCAAAGCCAACTGCCTCTTATTTTCTGGCATCCTAAAACCTCTCAGGACAGTAAGTCTTGTAAGCTGCCTCTTGACTCAATTGTCCTTTCAAGACCATCAAATCAGTGCTGCATAAAGTTTCCATCCATCTATTGTATCTCCATTTCAGATCAGAGACAGTCCACTTAGAAAAAAACAATAAATAAAGGTTTGAACTGTTTCTGAGTCGTGCTATCCAGCCCTGTGTTTTCCTGGGGCTGTGACACCGAGGGCTCACTTTGATGCCTTTGTTTGCCTGCTGGAGCTTCACTCAAGAGACCCCTTGGTCCGTTGCCTGCTGCTGTCTTCTTGATACACCTTACTGTCACACCCCATGATCCTATTGGCACACAGATTCTCCACATCTGCTTGCTGTTCCTCCTGGGCCAGACAACATCAACATTTGCTTTGCAATTTAGCATAATGCCAAGAGAGGAACTGTAGCATTTTATTTCCAGTGGCAGATGAAAAGAGACCCTGAAAAATACAAGCTTTTGGGCAACACTTGTTTATGCAAAATATGTTTCTAGTTTTCATAATTTGCTATCATGTCATCCTTTTTTCCCATCATGGGTAATATTGCATTTGCTTTTGCAACAAAAATGTAAAGATGCCAAGCTTGCAGTCACTCAATCACTGCACTGTTTGGCTCAACAGAATCTCTGAAATCACCCTTGAAGGGCAGCAATGCTTACACCTTGTCATTGCCTTGTAGATGAAACTATTTCTTAACAGCAAGGAGTACACAAATCTTAATGTTACTTTGGAGCTTTAGCATTTGATAAAAAGAAAGTGCAATTTCAGTTCTCTATCAAAAGCCCAGAAAATAGTGTGGATAGTTCACACAGGTCATGCTGTACAGTGAATGCACCATATCACGATATTTAACTGGAACCAGAAGCCTCTTTTTTTTCCTTAAGACATTAAATTAGTTTACAAATGGTGAGAAAAAGGGAAGCAAATGTAGTTAAAGAATGATTCAAATTAACTATTCTACCTATTTATCAATATTTATTCAGGCTTTCACATTATGTCACGCACACACGTTCAGAACAAAGAAAATTTGATGCAAAACTGTAACATTTGACTCTAAACAACAGACCAGAAGGCTGCGAGTGAGCTCTGATTTGTGTGCATCTCGAAATAACAGCCTTGTTTCTCCACACACACAGCACTGCTCAGCATGTACATTCCTACGTCGTGCTTCACTGAAAGATGCATTTGAGTTTTAAATATTATGATTGTTGAGTTCCAAAATTGTTAAACACCTTTTCACACAAAGGGTTGAAAGGGTAACTAATATGGATGCACAGCGTTGTTTTTCAGTAATGTAGTTGTTCCTCTGTTAACGACTGGCAGCCCGCCCAGGGTGCATCCAAGTCAGCGAGCTGAAGTACCCTGCAACCCTAAGCTGAAATGAGAAGGTATAGAATGGATGGATAAATGGACGGACAGATGGATAGACAGTAATTGTCCAGATTGTTGCCTAACTTTGGTGTATCTGTTTTCCTGGAGCGAATGCGATGTGTGTGATAATAAATTGTTTGTCTATTTATACACTGCCCCACTACACATCACGCCTACCAGTGCTAGTTTGTAGGCTGCCAGAGAAAACACAGGCGTTTTGCCCTAATGACTTTCCCCTCCAGTGTCTCTTTTCCCGTTTTAAATTGCTCGGGCACATGCAACATGAGTCTGTTCCTAACGGTCAGAATGAACCTCCTTTAATACGGTCAAACGTTGCTGAAAAGAAAAAAATAACAAGCAGTTCTATTGTTGCTCCTCTTGTGTTTGTGAATATCTCAATCAGCCTGACTGAAAACTGTGGTTCCTGGAAAGCACAAAAAAAATACTACAAATTGGCACAGCTTTAAAATATGGTATTCTGTTCGACGATTCAAAACAGCCATTACCTCTTGCCTGGTCTTCCTGGCGATAAAACATAATGCATATGAATGTTTCATGAGTTGACCCATACATAACAACTGCTGGGCATAGACGGCACTCGTCAGCCTCGATGACTGTCAACATGCTGTTTAGGTCACGAGCTGAATATACAGTGCACTGTGCTGAGATTGGAAGTTACAGCCTGTTTGTTCTCCTGCGGGATCACAGAGAAAAACGCTGCAACTCAGGTGGAAATATGACACCTGACACGAGAATAAGACTGAGTGGAAGCTACATTTCTTGGAAATGGGTTGATCAATTTAAAGCTAAGTGCTGCTCAGGGTGTCTGTTTTTCCCTTGTCAGCAATTGATTAGTTAAGAAGCAATTCATTCACTGCCTTCTTTCTCTACCATTTTGTTGTACCTTTGAGGCATTCACAATTTAATCATCATTACCATGATTGTAATTACCAGTCACATCATCATAATCCTCAAGAAATTTAACAAGCTGCTGTTAATTCCACATGACAAAAAAAAGCATCAATGCATTCAGAAGCTGTTGCTTTAAATTCCCTTACGTTCTCAAATGTGTGAAGTCCAAAATGAAGCTGAGAATTGACGGACCTTTAGCCTCGTTATTACAATTCAAATGTAAAAAGAAAAAGAAGTTGGCTTGGGTTTAATCAGTCATCATTCTGACAGACTCTAATTTGAAGGAAAAAAAAAAACTTATTACATCAAAACCGCAACACGGAGGGTTTTGTGCCAAATAAGCAAAGATGTCAATGTCTTTGATAAATATACCAAAATGATTTTGCGTAGCAGGCTTTTGCATTATTCAGGAAAGACTGTTCAAAACGAAGCAACGAGGAGGATTTTTATTAGTTTATTTCTTTCTTTCTTGTTGTTTTTTCTTTTTCTTTTTGATGACTATAACTTAAAATGAGGGAAGAACTGCAAAGTCATTATATTTCTTAAAGGTACTACTTTGCAAAGGTGCACATTCATAAGTACCTGTACGAAAAAGCAAGTACTTTAGTGGAGTCTTTCTCACTTTATGTTTGCTCAAAAAAATGACTTTTTATACATTTATGCTTTGATTTAACACTTATGTTGTAATTGAAAACTAACAGAGTCACATGTCTGCAGGAGTGCGACTACGGTCTCCCAGATGTCTGATAGTGATGTGGCAACTTGTGGAAAGTTAATCCAAAATTACATTATTCTAACAATAAAGTGTTGGTGTTGTTTAGGTCATAGTCTGTGGCTGGCAGCAAACAGGTTTTTAATCGTGCGTAAGCTGAACGCTTAGCTTTTAAGCATTGGCTTAAGAAAATGTGTCAGCTGCCACAATGCACCCCGATGGTCATTTTGCATCTGTTGCACTTTGGGAACAATCCCAGGAAATTAAGAAAAAAAAAAAAAGATATATTAAAAAGCGTTGTGTGTGGTGCACATAATAGTTTGTCTGTTTTGTATGAAAGTTTCCTCCAGATGGTTTCTACCTTGGAGGGACAAGACGGTTCAGAGGGGGCTACAAGGCTTTGAGTCCTCTTTGTTTATGAGGTTGTCAAATTTTTATTTTACATGCCAAAAAAACCCCCACTTTATGTCAAAGTGAAAACAGATACAAAGGAAAGGTGAAACCAATAAATGCTGAAACACAGCCATGTCCCATGAAGTTGCAGGCCGCTAGAAATATTAGCTTCATTAGACTTTACAGAAAAAGATCGTCGTCTGAAGAAGAAACAAACTGCAATCTGTTTCAGGCTAAAGTTACATTTTAGATATTCACATTTGACATTATTCTGAAAGACGTTCCCTCATTTGCATTGCACTCATTGACGTAAAACCTGCTTGGCGATCCGATGCAGCTCCAACAAAAAAACAACACGACAGGCAGAAATGATGTTATGTTGTATGTAAGCAATGCAGTTGTGAAACATGCAATCACACTCACCGTCATGGAGCAGGAGAAGTGCTATGAGGTCTGTTTCCCCCCTGCCTTTGGGATGTTGAAGAGACATCACTTCAAACTAAATGTGGCAGCTGGGATAGATGTTGATTTATGGTGCCCCTCTCGCCCTCTGCACCCCTATCTGTCTTCACCATCAGGCTGCATTTGCAAGGTTTGTTCTTGATATGAAACGCCAACCACCCATACAGTTCTTTCACCGAGTCAAGTGCATAGGGTTATGATCACTGTGCAAACATCAACCTGCCGCCCACTTGTGCTTTGCAGATATCAAAAAAACAAAAAAACAAAGGCTGTCTCTGCCCGCTGAAGAGCTGACTGCTGTTTAAATTCAGCGGATGAACAAAAGAAGTTGTGGAGAGGTCAGTGATGTGAAATTAGTAAGTCCCTCAACACTCTTACCTGTCTCGTCACTGCCAAGCTTTCTGATCCACCCTAAACTTTAATTATCCGACACGGAGCTAAAAGTGAAAGCAGTGTTCCTCTGATTTGTCCCCAAATAACAGAGGAATGGTTTGATGTGAAGAGAGTGCATGCACATTGTTTCAGTTGAGCTTTTTAGAGACATTTAACTGTCATTGTGCCATAATCTCTGCATGGATTTAGGACCATTGAACCAGTGTCAATATGCACTCTCTCGCTTCATTGTTGTGGCCACATGAGCACCGGCGAGCAAAAACTCTTTTTTTTTACTTCAACTGCTTATCAGTCACAATGTGTGTGAGTTATATACCTTTCCTCTCTACATTAAGCCACATTGATGACAAAAACTGTGTTTTTCTCTCCTATCTCAGGTTGTAAAGTGCTCGCTTCAAAACAGAATACACCTTAAATATGTGACAGATGTTAAACCTGCCTGGCCTTTCAACAGTATCCAAAAACACCTGCATACTTTGCCTTGCGTTATGTTTTGTGTTTTTATTCATGTCCCTTTTGCATTGACAACACTCACCTTTTGAGAGGCAGCGTCCCCGCTTACGAAGAGAGGATGTGACCTTCAGAGAAATGAATATTAGCACAGTGTGAATTCATTTAATTTTGGTGGAACCAAGTTAGAACTATAATTGGATTTCCCCCCCCCCCTCCCATTTCTTTACCACCTTATCTTTCTGAATTAGAGTTTCTTTGTTTTCTTCATTTCTTTACACTTTTTCATTAATTGGCTGTAAAGCGAAGGGGACGCTTGTGCTTCTGGCAGGTGCTGTGGAATGTTTGGACGACATCATGGGAAATATCAGATAGCTGTACATACTAGGTCTGAAATAAACTGTTGACACTTATTCTAATCAGAAGAAACCCCCACAATGAATACACAAGCCCTTATTGTTATGAGTTTCTTTATTGAAAGACACACACTGCCATAAATCTACTCTACTTAATCATGAAGTATATTTCCCATTTTTCTTTTCGACTTTTATTCCAAATGATTGCGTGTAGAAAAAACAAAAACAAAAGGCGTCTTTTTGGGAGTTGTGGTGTCTACTAGTAATTACCACCATGCACTTCGCTGTGTTCTGTGTTTCCCTGCATCCTCTCTGTTTTTTTTGTCAGGCGCCGTGGCCTGTACGTGCCCTCTCAGCATGTGGGCATGTGTCCTGCCTCTGTTATTCCTGTAGTTATTCATGGCAGCAGGTGTGCTCTCTGACATTTGTGGGGCGGGTCTTCAGCCTTTGTCTTCCAAGCCCTGGGGGAATGTAGCAACCATGACTTCTCTGCACCTGATCCCCTGTATGGCATATGCATCGGTCCATTACTCTCCCAGCGTCCCTTTGGTGTCACTGCACCAGTGCAGGACGCTGATTATGTAAACTGGGAGCTGGAACGATTTGCATGCAGAGAAGCCTTTCGTATTTTCATATGAAAGAAAGTTTCTGGAACAAAGTTCAACATCAGAGTGCTATATTAATGTAATTTCTGCTTTGATGTTTATGCGCAACAATCCTCAGAGACCGACTGGGCGGTGGAGGAAGAAGGGACTCTAGAGACAAGTGCTATTTGATTTATCCCAACACTTAGCACTGCATTGCATTAATACACCCTCTCTGACTTCCATAGACAGGTATTGGTATCTGCATTTACTCTATTACAGTTACTCTACAAGTTTTTTTCTGTTATTTACACCTTCTTAAAGGGTGGTAACACAAATCTTTTACTCAAACTCTTTCAAAATGCTCCAAATTATACTTAGATCATTTTGCTTGTTTCTCTGAATTGAAGTGATCCTGCTGAAGCCTTTTCTCTTTTTTGTTGTTAGCAGTCACATGATTCTTTGTTTGTATGTAGTATGGCTGAGTGGATCTAAAATTTGAATGTAAAAATGCTAGCATGACATTTTTATTTTTAAAGCAGTTTGGCATTATTTCAGGAGTTGTATAGAAGAAGGGAACTTTATTTTCACTCATGCTATTTAAATTGCTGTTTTTTTTTCTCATTCATTTGAGTCTTACTCCCTTTTTTTCTCAGTTTTAAAGTTTTCAAGCTTTCCCCAAAACGAAACAACAAACCTTTGGATGGTTTTTCAGTAAGTTGTATACTTTGCCTAACTGCACCCTCTTTCTGGATGTTCAGATTAACTGAAGCAGCTTCCTGTTGCTGCCAGTTTTTAGATTTGTTCTCCTTGTCTGTTCTGGCTATAATTAACAATGTCTTCATTAGGAGCGAAATTAATGTAACTGTCTGAAGGGGAATCAAACTTTAACAGTGTTTGCTAAGGAAGTTTGTTTGAGTTTAATGCCAGTATAATACCTGATCATGAGTAAACTTCATGCTTCTGCTTGAATTCCAAACAAAGGATTATGCTAATGTCCTCATCTTTGTCATTGCTTTATCTCTGACTTCTGACTTCTGACTCTGTGTGTGTGTGTGTGTGTGTGTGTGTGTGTGTGTGTGTGTGTGTGTGTGTGTGTGTGTGTGTGTGTGT
>JAUESF010000080.1:7414305-7431704 GCA_032274765.1 Malacoctenus tetranemus
TGTGTGTGTGTGTGTGTGTGTGTGTGTGTGTGTGTGTGTGTGTGTGTGTGTGTGTGTGTGTGTTTGTGTGTGTGTGTACAGTACTGTACATTCCATGACTCCGAAACATTACTCATAACCTTTTTATTTGCAACCCAGCTTTGGAAATCACATATTCCTTACCGTTTATCCTGAAATATGACTGAGTTTGTCTCAGATCGGGGAGAGAAGCTTTCAGATTTGATTTAGTTGTATATTTTTCCCGTGAATAGGCAGAATTTGTGTATCAATTTGGTGCTGAAGGCAAGCTGCCTCTGTAATACCTGCCTGTGACTGACAAGGCGATTTGAACTCAGACTGTAATAGGTGCTATAACCACATTCTGATGCCAGTAAAGATAATATAGTCGAGAATCTAAACAGAGAGAGGAGGAAGGCCAGCAGTGAGGATTCACACTCACTTACAGCTGCTTTTCAAACTAACTTATTGTCCTTATCTGCTTTATGCCACGTTCCATCCCTCTTCCTCTTTACCATATCGCACTCTCTTCCGCTGATCCAGCATCTCAACCTTACCCTCTCCTGTCTGTTCACCTCCATCCCTCCATACCCTGTCCCTCCATCCATGCCAACTCCTCTGACACCCTACATTACTCTAGCTGCTTTGGGCACTGCTGCTGGACTGCTTCCCAGCGCCGGACGTCCTCCACGGGGAGAGTCAGAGTGTCACCGCAGATTAATGCCTCGCTCGCTGACTGATCAACTCCCGCTGGTCTGGAACCCGAGTGCACTGTGGCGTGGCCCAGATAGGGAGGTGATGCTATCCCAACTCATTGCCACTCAGGTGGTCCAGCCCGGAAAACTGTGATCTATGCATTTAATCTTCTCGGCAGTGTCACAATGAAGCTGTGGGATACAGTTGTGCGGAGGGCTTTGACAGGTCTGTGAGCAGCAGAGAGTAGTGAGTAGGAGGTAATCAAGCTAAGTGGCTGTTTATGAAGAAAGAAAATGGTGAGGTCACTTCTTGTGTGATTTAACTGCATATGCAAGACAAACATCGTGTCTTGAGTGTATGTGCACGAGCAACGTCTTTAAAGAAATATATCCTTCCTTAAAGCCCTGTCCTATTTTTAAATGCATGCCTCTTTCAAAAAGTGAGCAATATGCCTGCATATTTAAAGCTATTCATTTTTAATAGGGGTGCTTAAAGGTTGAAAGGGAGGACGGAGGCAGACACACACATGTAGACATAGATAGGTTTCACCAATCATTACCTCATTAACTATATGGAAACATTCACCTGTCCACCTCACTCAGTCTCGTCCTTATCACACGTTTTTTTTAGATACAGAGAGTGAATATATCTGCATGTTTGACTCCTGTGAATTAACCACCAAAGCAGTGTCCGTCTCTTCAAGCCCCTCATTAACCGTGGAGGTAAGTGACATGGAAAACATGATTTTTTCCATATCTAAAAAGCTGCTGCAATATTAAAATAATAGGAGGTCATCTATAACCATCCCTCACCTCGGGATGATGATGTCTTTTCAAACTCAATTACACATTAGCAGGACAATTTCTCCCTTTATCTATCACACTTCATCAACTAGGGGCTGGCTGCATACTTTATCCTCCTCATTAGCAATCACTCCATCATTCACTAATAATGGCCTATCAACACTGTCTCGATGACCAAAGTTACAGCAGGGGAGAATGAAATATTAACTTACGATGTTAACCCAGGGTCATGCTTTAACACTGCTGAATTAGATCAGGTTTAGTCGAATATGGCAATTCATCACATTTGAAGGAGCGGGCTTAATAGTCGAAGTAGATCAGTAGAGAATTAAAAGGAAAACATCTTTTTTTTTTTTTTTTTAAGCCACTCGGTGATTAAAGTCACAGTACAGTATAACTGCAACTTCAATTGGTGGCGGTGCACGGAATAAAAATGAGGCTAAAAGGAATCATTTAGGGGCTGTTTAACACACGGACAGACTGCAGTTAGGAACAGAAAAATAAAGAAAAGAAATAAGCAAGGGCCCAAGGCAGACACCTTGGTTTATGTGGCCCACCATTACCATAAATGGATGCTGACTGCCTGCAGTCAGGACCAATACACTATCTATAAGGGTTCATTTCTCTCAAATTTACTTTGCCGCTGGTGTGACGGACGGTCGCTAGTCTTAGCAGCCTAAATCAGTTCACTTTCACATAGCTCTTCAGGCATGCCCACCACAGCCAGAGGTGCATGCAGTGACTGTCACATCCCCACCCTCTCTTGTCCACTCCCATTACCTACACAGATGCCATGGCAAATGGCTTGCTTGAGGTTATAGACGAGGGTCTGCTGTTTTATATTCATGTCATGATGGTGGAGTATTGGGAGCATTCGTTCAATAGAGCTGCCACGTGAGAAACATTTCCTAAGGCTGGAGTAATGACGATTACAAAATGAGGTGAGAACTATTATCTGTCTCTCCTGCACTCTCCAGCACACACATATACACACATAGTAAATGCTCACACCTGCCAAAAAAGCACTTAAGTAAGACTGTCAGGGTGAATTTTGATTCTGCTTGATTAGTACTTTGCATAAGGAATGTGTTCGTTTCTTAAGGGCCACAACCAATGTCAAACCGACACTTGAGAATCAACCGGCGATTAGCACGCCTCCTCACGTAAACCTAGTTTTCCCCAAACTACCTGCATGTTCTCTTGGGGCAGCCTTTTTTTTTGCAAAACAACTTAATCTACACTTTGGATTCATTTTATGATGTACAGTAAAATGTGACACCATCTTGTTGTGCAGTTCGACCAAGTCATTATCTCTTTGACTTAGCACATACATTTTCTAGAAGAGTGGTCTGTTGCTCAATAATGCAAATGAGTTCTTTAATCTAAGCCTCCCTTAAACTGGTAATTAAATGAATGATTTATAGTTGTGTGCGAGGCAATAACACTTTGTATGCAAACTATAACCTGATTGGTTGGATGTGATGTGTTTCTTCAATATTTTATATTAAACAGATAATATTTCAGGCTGCACTCTGTAATTGGCATTAGTTCTGCAGTGCAGAAGAGTCATCTCCGCCGCTCTCAAAGTTTCACTGCTGAATTTCGATTCGCATTGCTTCACCCACTCTCATCCCCTCTTAACAGTACAGCCGCATGTGGACATCCCAAACAGGGAATTATCTACTATTTGAGCTCACCTTGTACTCGATTACGAGGTCAAGGCCCTGCACCTGCTACTCCAGGTGTAAAGAAAGACCCTGATGATGCACTCTTAATGATTTGCCAGACGGAGAGGGCACTCCATGCTGCTGCATATTTTACAACCGTGTAAAGTCTGGTCATTACCATCCATCTTTGTATATGTCAGGATTTAGAGAGTATGCTTGCTGTTAGTCTTTCCCCGTTCAGGAAGAGGTGTGTAATCAACAAAAACTGTCTCGATCCCTAAACATGAGTAATGTCTTGTGAGTCCACATGGTCCGAGCGGCAGTGAAGCATTACACGCTGATAAAAGTCGTCCAGTCAATGATGTAGGGAAATGTGCCTCATGTATAGCTTAATATGATGTTGGCACTCTCACGGTGTACAAGGGTCATAATGACAGCAGAGTTATTGATGAATGCATTATGCAAAAAAAACACATTATTCAGCCCGTTTTGTGCTGATGACTATAAAAATGCTCTGCACATACCCATCATGGTTTCTCCACAATATCCTCCAGGTGTGACTCTTCACGCCGTATGCTCTCTCACAGAAAAGAAAATTAACCTTCTGATCATAAAGTACTTGGAAAGAATAAGCAAACTTTAGGTCATTTAGTTTAAAAAGAAAAAAAACCTATCGTGAGCAACGCTGTGAAACACTCGTCACATGCCAACATCTGCTCAGTCTGCCCTTCAGTTCTGTCGCTTTGGCTCTGCTGCACACTCCCTGACCTTAATGTCCTTTAAGTTCGACTTATCAGTGAACAGAATTCGCTCCAGGCTTGAGACACCACTGCGTTTTTAAAAAGAGTGCAGCTATATTAATCCCAAGCAGAAAATCAATTCATGAATTAATTGTCAAGCATGTCTTGCAGATCAATCTTTGACTATTACCACAGCAAGGGAACACTGGAGACAGCATGTCTATTCATATCAGCTAGCAGCAAAATTGGAATGGTTTTAACCTGTCACTCAAGTAAAGACTAAATCTTTTGCCAATATGCCTTGGGTGGCATTGATGTAAAGTGATATGTAATGTATGTGGGGTTTCAGTTGTGCATGTTTATTTATTTAAGTCCTAGATTTTGAATGCATTTTCTGAATTAAAGTATCTTTCCTTTGCTCGACGATCAGTCCCAAGTTTTCTTGCTGTCTCAAGATGGTGATGAGGAATAGTTTCAAACAAGACAAAAAGCTAAAACTGGATTGCAGCCGAGTCCCATGGAGCCGCATATCCATGTGTGCCGTGTGCCTGAGCCAGACGCAGCATTGTGACATAGAATGTAGCTCCTGTCGGCACTCTCCCACAGGGGCTGTATATGAATGTAAGCTGGATTGGACTGGACACACCCTGCCAGGTTTCTAGTTAAAAACTCTATGTTATGCCCAGTTGAGACCATGTGTGAAAAGTGCAGGTCACTGAGAGGAGAATTCAAGGGAACTGGGATGCTGAGGTAGCGATCTAGAGGGGCCTGTGTGCATGGACTGCGGATATGATCGTGGGATCAAATCTAACACAGACATTCCCTCTGTGCGTGTCGTGTGCATGAAAGGGCAATTTGATTTCATGCCCACATTTGATTTCATGGACTTTGTGTCAACTTCACATGGCAGAATACTTTGAAAAAAACAAGACTGCTGGCGGTAAATTGAGGTATTTACACAGCATGACTTTCACTTGTCTGGCACTATTGTACTACAGTTTCTCTTTGTCATATGTAAGAGTACTTATATACATATAGGTATGTTTATGTGCCTACAGAAACATCCAATCTCTGTAATTCCCCATTTCTGTGGATTTATTGAAATAATGGCAAGACTGAGGGAGCCTTTAACACAGACATTTAACCATACATTATAGTAATATTAGAGAAAACTACAATGTAACAACAACATGTTCAAGTTTTGGATGTGTTCTCTGTCATGTTACAGGAACTGCAATCGCAGGTTAAAAGTTCAGCCAGCTTTTGGCCCCGTTCATGGTTACTATGGAGAAGCACTATTGATTTCATAGAGAAAATCCTATAACCAGCCACAGATCCCACCTCATCATCTCTCTCTAAGTCCACCCTCCTCGTCACACTAACCTCCGTTTGACCTCTGACCTGACTCTTGCAGTATCACTGCCCACTTGTCCACTTCTTTGACCCTTGCGTTATCCTCACACTGTTCAACTTTTCATTCACACCCTGACCTCCCCTCTCCTCAGCCTGAGCTCATCTCTGGTGACGGACCCCGATTGACATTAATAACATCACAGAATAAAAGGTTAATTAAGACCAACTGTTCCCGCCCATTCGTCAGCACCAGCTGCTGTGCAGCGGTGGCAGATCGACCATATTTGGACAGAAAGATCCTGTCAACTGAGAAACGTTCAATTCTGATAACAAAGGTTTTGTACCTTTTTGGTAAAACCTTTTTCCAAAAGCTTTTTATTGTATTTATCACTTTCTGAAATTATTGATGTAAACGTTTTGTAACTTCACACGCATCATACAAAAGCATTTAATGGCCCTGACTTGACAGTTGAATTTTGAATTATCGTCATGCAATTCATTGGTAGATATTAACTGATAGCATATTTCGCTTCATACTGAGAAAGTGACCCGTGGTTATAGAGGAGTCTGCACGTACGTGATGAGTAATAGAGGAAAAGTATGAAAAATTAGAGAAACCATTAAGTGTAATAAAAATCTCATGAGGATCTAAAGTTTCTCGGATCATCATGAACAAACTCTGTTGAAGTTGCGTCTCATGCAATTAATTTTCTTTTCTGCTTCTTCTTAAGCCTCAAAAATGTGGGATTCATGAAATGTCTGTTGATTAATTATATCTAAAGAAAAAGAGAAATTGCGATGGGAGTAAATATTGGTTTAAGACTCTGTCATGCTGCAGTCAGCTTCCTTACGGAGTCGGAATGAGACAGCTGGATCTACAACGCCAGGAAGGAAAAAAAAAACTCAGGTTGGAGTAAAATACATAAACAAAGCGATGACAAACATCTAAATATTGAGACTGGAGGGGATTTCAAACTCTCTTTATCTTGGCTTTTATTTTCTCTCTGTCTTTATCTCCATTGGGATTCTCGGCTTTGATCTTTGAACCTGTAAAATTCACACGCACAGGCTCTCCTGACAGTAAGAGAAGAGCCAAGTGTTGTGCACAGGCGGAGTGAGGGGGTGAGCGGAGGATTAGAAATGCAGAACATGGACGTCAAGGGCAGAGGAGGCAGATACAGCTGGAGGCAGCCTATCTGAATATAGGATGCTCTGGAACTGCTCCTAAACTAAACAACCATGTTCCAAAATGATGAAATGATAGAGTGAACACTTGTAAATGGATCAGAAATATTTCTCGTCCACAGTGCATCACAGCTGCAAATGCGTAGGAATAATGTTTGGCCTGTTGAATAAAGGGGCACAAAAAAATAAAATTATAACGAAAAAAGATTGAAACATAAAAACGCTTATGTGATCTAAAAGAGACACGTTTATATTTTGAAGTACCAAAACACAAAAGACACTTTAGAGGTGAACTGCATCAGGTTGCTTTCGAGCTGACCTTCTCTGTGGGTGGATTTCAGTTTATTACTGTTGTACCACTGTATCATTTAATTTGTCTGGGCTTTCCTTTTGCCTCTCCACTCTTGAGGCAGTGATTCATTGTGGTGGCAGTGTCGTCAAATTATGGCTCGTTTTATACTGGGTTATTACCTGGCGGGGCTTTTTTTTTTGTCAGTGTTAGTAATTTTTTTTTACCTGCTTTATAATAGCATAAATTAGATCAAATTAGGAGGCTCACAAAAATAACCAGAGAAAAATAAATGATGAAAGACGGAAAAGAAACATCAATTAAACTTCTAAAACTAAAATAGCAGCTGAAACCTGACATGAATTAATCAACTAAATAAAGGATAAATAATTCCGTGTCACAAAAAAGGTTATCAATTATTAATTTTGCTAACTGATATTCTCAGTCATTAAGTAACTTCACCCTCAAAACAAAAGAAAAATAGAGGCAGCCAAAGCCCCGTGTCACCTAAAAAGTAAATTTAGCAATAAATGAATATTCAAGTCTAAAAAAAAAGAGAATTTTTCTTCCCAAAAAAGCCGCTATTTTCTGTTTTCACAGAGAACTGTGGACACATATACACAAAGGTGTGGAGGAAGAAACAGTCAATTGAATATTTATGGATGTTTTCTTTCCACTGGTCTGAAAGAAGACATGTTGTGAGGGCAAAATAGCCTAAAATCTCAAAACTGACAGGTTGTATGAAAAGTTTTTGCTTGAGGTTTTCCTGCATTAAATTTCCCAAAAGATGTCAGGATAAGACTCCATAAATAGTTGACAAAAAACTATATTGAAAAACCCTGTAAACTTGGACAGCAATACGTATATGTTGTCCAACTAGTTCACTCCTTGCACTGTGATTGCCACGCTGCAAACAGTACATTCAACAGTAGTTTATGCCTTTTGTCCCCCGCGACTTGCACCATATTTCAATCATCTGTTAGTCTTCATTTAAACTGGCTTCACTTGTGATTGGTCAGATGTTAACTGTCAGTCATTGAAGTAATTTTTGTTTAGAAATGACCAGGAACAGCAGAGGTGGTGTCAGAATTGTCAGGCGACCAGGAGCTAGCTCTCCGGCGATGCTGTCGCTCAGTGCAGAACATTCACATGACCGTGTACCGCTGAGCAATCTCCCAATTTTCCAACACTTCCAGTCATGCGCACGGTGAACTGAGTCGGCTCCGTTCTCGCTTCCCTGCTTGGAGAAGATGACTGGACTTGCGTCTGGTTGCTTGCTGTGCTCACACAGATGGATAAAGCCAACCAAAGTGCATGAAGTCTCCGACTGAAATTTGATGGTTCCAATACAAACAAAAACAAAGAAAAGTCCCAATTTAACATACTTTATCTTTCTTCTGCGCCAATGCGCCCACCTTTATAAAAACAAAAAAACACCAATTCTGTATCTGCCTAGAAGAGCACGCATCTTTCAGGAAAGGTCGCGTTTAAATGACACAT
Organism: Malacoctenus tetranemus; assembly: GCA_032274765.1. NCBI lineage: Eukaryota > Metazoa > Chordata > Actinopteri > Blenniiformes > Labrisomidae > Malacoctenus > Malacoctenus tetranemus. The sequence continues at coordinate 7,422,536 of JAUESF010000080.1, forward strand.
TCTGTCAGTTCACTTGGTTGGCTTTTGGCAGTAACTGAGGCATGCACTATAACCAGAAAATCCATTGAGCATGCTGTACCAAAGTATGCCGGAATGATCACCATTGAGAAGCATCATTGCTTGCCTATTCTGCCATGCCTTCACATTGTTTCTTATCCTTTCTTTCTTATTGCCAGGGGATTAAGTGATGCCTTATACCCCATGCCAAGGCCTTTCTCCAAACAAACCATTCACAAACAGAAAAAGCAATCAGGCAAATGCAGTTAGCATACAAAGAGAACTGAATGCTCAGCTATAGACTGTGAAAAGACATTTTAAGACTCACTGTGCTTGTTAGGGATCCAGGGCATGAATATTCATTTACCCAATTTTCCCACTGTGTGTGTTATTCATTCTTCATTTTATTATGCGTCGGTTTTTGCAGACACAATTGAGAAAACGCATTTCTCATAATCATGCTTGCATTTTCTTCTGCAGTGTGCATGACCTTAAGCACATGTACATATAACACTCATTAAAACATGACACAATAATTGTGCCCACTAATTTCACCACACGTGTCTCTGAAAGTTGTGAGGGGAAAAAAAACAACAGAGGCACACTCGAGCCACATTTCCAGTAGTTGTGCGTATTCTCAGGCTCAAAACTGTGGCAGGAAAGTTTTAGACTGTGATGCATTTCACCAGCTGGGAGATGACGCACAGCCTCTACTATCTCCGAATACCAGTCACTAGTTATGAATAAGGATGTTTTGTAAACACCAGTGTTTAACTTATTAATGGTGCCCAAAGAGAAGCTGTCTGATGATGCCTACGTTCTTTCTTTAGGTAACAAGCGAATCATATCGAAATGCAGCAGCACATCGTTATTTGCCTCTCCTTTGACCAGGAAACTGAGTTTAAACTCTGCATTTATTTCATTGTTGGGTAAGTGACACAATCATTGTGGTAACATGGGTTTAGTGGTTCTTTGTTATGATTTTTCAGTGGCTGATTTCCTCCCTGAAACACACATATTTGTAACTAATGCCTGGCGTCTCTCTTCATACATGGCAGCCAAGTGGCTCAATTTGATGCAAATGCAAGCGTGCGTATCCCCTGCTGGTTGTCCTTAGGTGAAGCTGACATGTGTGATGAAAGATGCTTTACGAATACATGAGGTTAGAGACACGGGGTGAAAGGTGGCATGAGGACAATGACGTGCCCATCTTGATGTCGCAAATGCTCTCTCTGCTCATGCATCATGAATGCGTGTTAGTTTGTAGAGTGACTCTTCCTCTTGGCTTGTCCATTGATACATGCACAGATATGAGTATACACAAATAGACATGAATTTTCAACACATGATCCAACACCCCAAGGGTTCATGTATCAAGTTGCTATGCACAGTGACGATTAGATTATCATCAAATCTCCTGCCATCTTCGTAGAAAAGCAACCATTACCATCAGATCCCTTGTTCTCAGTCCTCAGGATGTTTGCCTTGTGTTTTGTTGACTTGAGTTTGTTGTCTCACCTTGATTAAGTTGAATGGACTTTAGTGAAATATCTGTGTGACAGCTTTCTTAACAAAAAAAGGCGGCTTTGTTACATTAGACTCTGAATGTGTCACCTGCCGGAAAGTATATGAGTCACTGAAGCAGGAGAGGATGAAAACAGACGTAAATAATCCTAAAATAGAGTGAACAGGATTTTGTGATTACCGAACAATAATTCCAAGAGTTCACAAAATATATCATTTGGATGGGAGTGTATCTGGGATGCCCAGAGGGCAGACGCGAAACCTTGATGCCAAACTTGTTTTGTAGGTGTAGACAGTCACTGTCAGCGCAACCCAAATCTGGTGTCTGCTGCATTGACAGCATGTGGCCTTGCTGAAGGCAAGAATAAACCTTTAAGCAGACAGTTAAAAAACTTCAAACCAAGAGACGTTTTACCTTGAGTACTTCACTGTCACAGTTAGGGAAATTATGGTCTTTACTGTTCTCCTGAGGCTTGCCATTCGAGCATTGTTTTAAGGCACACGTTCAAAGCTATGCCAGTTTAAACTAAGTAGGCTGCAGGGCAGCTTGGTGCTGCTAAGATTATTTAAAGGTACATCAGTTTTTGGTTGGTGAGTGACCAGGGCTTTCTCTGTGCATATGTAAAATTAGTTTTATTAAAATCTACCAAAGTCAGCTTCTTGACTTGATTAGTTTTTTCCTCAGAATTGACTTAGCATCTGCTGTGTCCTCAGATTTTTTTGTCTGTTAGGCGAACGATGAATCTAGAAGTGACCCACTGACTTTCCTGCCTGAGTCCATTGTCACTCTAGAGCAGGAGTCTGCAACCTGTGGCTCTTCAGCCTCTGTGTGGTGGCTCTTTGTGGCTTTCACAAAACCAATGTAAACAGTTGTTTTCGTTCAGTATTGTGCTGCAGACAACATTGACATATATTACACCACCTACCAACAACTAAGAGAAGCATCTTTTATCTGCCTGGTGCTTTTTGTTGCAAGTGATTAGGTGATTGTTGTGTTGTTTGTGACCCTGGCCATGAGTAAGCCAAAAAAAAACAACAACCCAAAAACAACAGTTTGCATGTAAAAACATTTGGTCATTTAATTGCTGGTAATGCTGGTAAAGAATGGCTCTTTGCTTGAACGCTGTTTTGGTGAGTCCAAGATGGTCAACATTTAGGGTTTGAAGTCTCAAGTATCATCCCATTGAATCATTTCACTGCTGCTTTGTTGTAATTCAGAGAAGAAAACATGAGCAAATGTGAAGTTGTCGGTACTACCCACCGTCATTCATGACTCACTGTCTATTTTGGGTTTTGTTTTACCTTTAAGTAAAATAGTTTTCTTAAGTGGTTCAGGGAGTATAAGCCCTCCTTTGTATTCGGTGTGTTTAATTGATGGGTAAAACTTGCACAACCATCTGCCTGAGAAAATGCTTGTTTTCAGGCCTTTGGTTGCACTTTCTCAGTGAATTAAAGTCATCAGAGACTGCTCTAATTGTGAAAATATCAGATGCTCACGACTCATTTTAAAGAACCTAGGTGTCCATCAGTCTGTGTGGAAGCCTCCCCCAGGGAACATTCCCTCTGTTTGAAAGAGAAGAGACATATGGGATTGTCCATGTGCCAGCATCCTTATGTATGCAGTTTTCTCTCTCTTTGCACTGGCTGTTTCTCTTGTCGCGGATGGTATTACACATCAAAAGTCAGCTTATGCTCTGCAGGTGTGCCGTAATACTCAACAGATCTTCAGCGTCTTATGGTAGGATTAGAAGTTGTTTTGATTAAGTAAGCTTTAGGTAACTTGAGAAATAATCGACGGCATATGTCCCCTTGCTTCAGATGAGAAGTTTAGTGAGCTGTTGGAGCGTGAAACATTGGCAGAGTTCGAAGGTCTTCAGGGGACATCCCTTTGAACTGGACTGTGCTCATTCTAATACACTGGCCTTGAAATTGCCGACAGAACTTTGATTGTCTGTGTTTGGTATCAGACTCTCATTACATTACTGCTTATTGCCCTTCACTGGAGTGTCTGAGGCAAACTCAATTTAAATATCTCAGTGCCGCTATATAAAACAGAACCATATAAACCTGCATCCTTATCTTTTCTATAACATTTTGGTGCAGATTGGTTTTTCAACATCGTGAGCTAAATGGAATAGTAAGTGATTCAGGATAAATGAAATATTTCATTACCATTATTCGTTTTTTTTTTTTTTGGGGTCCTTCTAACTTTTTTATTTAGCATTTTTCTCCTGTGCACTTGATTGGCGGCGACTGCCTTTCTCTCCAAGTCACCGTACACTCACACCCTACCACGAGCTGTAACTGCGGGTCTTTAAATTCATCACACCCACTCACGCACCTGCTTTTCATCTGATTTTCACTTGTATTTCCCAGCCCTCCCTTTCCATTCCGCTGTGAGATTATCATACTTTTTGCAAGGTTTGTTAGCCCGCTTTTCATACCCGCGCGCCAATGATGATTTGGATATATTCAGTGGACTATTGTCGAGCTCGTCAGGTATCGACAATGAAGAAACATTCTCAGAAAAACTGCCAGACTTCAGAAAATATTTCTTTTAGAGAGCTCGGTTCATAGTTTGCCCAAGAAGTGTCATGTCATCCCTGCTCCAGATACTTTCCCCCATGAGGCATTAATTCCAGCCTCCAACATCTTCAGCCATCTTCTCAAATGTGCCTGGTGTCCACCTGAGGCCTACAACAAATTAGCTCACACACCATTTGAATAGTCAGTGGCCTGCTAGCCATCAGCCTTATTCTCGGTCAGAAGCCTCAGGCCTGCAAGCTTCAAACCTGGAGGGGGTGGATGCCTCACCTCGGCCTGCTGCCCAATAATGTTCAGCTCCTGCTCGTTCTTCATACTCCTGTAATTTCACACTGACGCCGAGGCTTGAGGTTTCTGACTGTTGTTGAGAAAGCAAAACTCAGTACTGGGACACATTATAAATTTTGCATTAGAAGCAATCTTCAGGTAATATCTAGGTAAGCCATCCTTATATCTTGGCAAAGCTATCTTGTCAAACCACATTTAAGTATTAGGAAATGCTACAGCTGTGAATAATTCCCAAAGCAATCTTTGGACGTTTCACGCTCATCTGAATATAAATTATTGGGGCTTCAGTAAAGGTCATCATCACTGGAGGTTATCCCTTAAATATTTAGGTGTTGGTGAGTCAATATGAGTGTTGGATTATAAGCATGTAAATGACGAACATAAGAAAAAGTCTGGCTGCTCAACTTTTTGTCCCATAGGGCCTGTTTATCTTCACTTCTCTCTGCAAGTCTGAATTTAAATGAAATTCATGTCCGTGGGCCTTTCAGCTTCTTCTTTTTTCAGGCCAGAAGCTTTATAGTATAATTTTTTTTCACTTCAAGCAAAAAAGAAAAAAAACACATTTTTGGTGAGTTTTTAAGCTCAACAAGGCTGTCAAGAGGGTTGTTTTCTTCAAAGACGAACAAGAAAACCCTCATTTTATCAAAGCAGGAATACTATAAATATATCTAAAAAAATGTTTTTTATGTGTTAGTAATTGAATCATAAAGACAAAGGATCAGTTAGTCTGTGTGTTCCAAAATCAGTCTCAGACAGCAGGTGTAACACGTTAATATTATTGCATCAAAACATTCATGGAACAAGATGATTTTTGGCAATGAGTTTTTTGGAGTACCTCTTTCTGCAAAAGAAAGTGTGAGATTACTGAGCAGCGTAAAGAGTCCCAGAAATGGAATCGCAATGGGGGTTCTTACATATTTTTTCAGGCCACCGACTCCTTTGAAGGGAGGCACTTTTCAAAGGGTGATTTTTCAACTGTTACATGAAGCATGCCATAAGTTTAACAAACAGTTTTTGAACACATCGGAACACATCGTTGTTAAGACCCTTATTTTCTTCACAGCGTCTACACCTGTTAGTTCTTATGTTTCCCTTGCTATCAAGTGATGCTTACAAGAAATGATGAGGTGTGTGTGTGTGTGTGCGTGCGTGCGTGCGCATGTGCGTGTGTGCGTGTGTGTGTGTGTGTGTGTGTGTGTGTGTGCGTGTGCGTGTGTGTGTGTGTGTTTTATAAGGGAAGTTGATGGACAGACTGCAATATAAAAGTTCAAACATCTTCAATGTAGGGAAAGTTTGGCGATGACTCACACAGGTGAGTCATAAAGCTTTAGGAAAGAGATAATTGACTACAGAGGTGCGAGCATTGACATGATGCATCCAAACACTGCAAAATATGTTCACCGGCTCAAAGCTCGTGTCTAGGAATAAATACCAGAGTGGAATATTTGCCCCGCATGAGTAAAGTTTGAGTGTATGAATGCGATTTTCTTTTCCCTACTTGGGTTGTGAAATAATTTGCAGATGGATTCGATCTTAGATTTTCTCTAACAAAAGGGAAAAAAAGCCAAAGCTGTGTTATGTTCAATAGCGTAACCTTTTATGTGTCATTGAAGAGACATTGGTATTTAATTTAGTCTTTGGCTGTTTTATTCAATTAATTGTCATTGGATTTCAGTTTGAAGTTTGTCCAATAGGGTCTGCAGGTGTTAATACTTCCACAACAAGGACAAACTTTTTCTTCTTCTTTTATTTTTTCCCTCCATTGTGTGTTAATGAGGTATGACCACACTGGTCTGGGCTCATGCACCCCCCCCCCCCTTCTGTGGTGTGATTGTGTATTCTCCAGATGTTAGAAATATGCAGCTCAGAGGAGCATTTCATTTGAAAACTCCAGCTGGAGTTTTGATCTTCCAACTAATAGTATGGTTCAGCTGCTTTAGGACACAACAGCTGCCACAACACATACTGCTATGAGGTGACAGGTGCCATCTAACATTTCTGTTTTTAATTTGATAGTCATGGCCACGTTTATTGTCAGTTTATTAAAATAGAAAAAGGCCCGTGCACACTGGGTTGCTGAGGGTTCAATGTCAGCTGTCACTGGGAGCTGTGCAGTTTGTAGGAAGGTTACATCAGGTATATTTTCACAGTGTTTATGGTGCCGGATTGCATTATAGGTTTGTTGCTGTTTATCATAATAGCTTGATACCCTCACACCTTGTCCCTCGATATTTTGGGACCACAGCAAAATTTGGTTCGCTCACATTTATTTACATCTTGTGAATTCTCTATTTGTCAACTCTCGCCTGTATTGCTGCTAAAGTGAGAGCTCATATGCAGGCACTGAATTTGTGTATTTAGTCCGTTTTAGCATATTCCCAATGAGGCCCAACAAACCATCTGCTGTTTAGATAGACTCTGACCTCTATGCCTCTCCAAGTCCAAGCACACTACCAGAGCATATCCATCTATATAGCTCGCCCGGTTGTTAATCTGCGCGCCGAAGACAAGGAGGTTATCATCACATGCCATTTGAGGGGATGGGCCCACTGGCAAATCCCCAACGACGACATAGTTCCACTCAATGCACTCCCTGCCTGTCACTCGCAGGACACAGTACGTGATTAATACGTCTGCGTAGCTGTAGCAGTGCGACACTCTTGATGTCTCCATACCCAGTGTTTAAGGACGTTTGCGATGTCACAATGGCATGAAGATGGGAAAAGCTTCGAAAAATTACAGGCGCATATATTAGTATCCTCCTTCTGTTGATGTCAGTCGTTTCCAAAACGAGGTGATTTTCGGAAAGCTCAGGAACAGGTTGTCCTCCAAACAAAGGTTGGTAGTTCGATCCTTGTCTACTCCTGCCAACGTGTTTAACTGGAGCCACTTGGAGTATTAAAAGTCGTGTGTGGTTGCTGCGTTTTTATTGGCATTTGAGTTTGTGTGCCAAAAATAAAAAAAAGGGAACTCTCTGTGCTAAAGCAGCGCGAGAAGCATATTAAATTCACCAATAATATTAATATTGTGCAGTACTGTCTTTGAATGTGACAACCCGGGTGACATATCCAGTTTTTTTGGTTGCCTGTTTCACAAATAATTTCCATCAAGTCAGAAACAGAAAATGTGAAACTAAATAAAGAGTGAAAAATAAAGATAAAATGGGGAAAATGTAATGCGTTTAAAAGTCGCTGCATGACATTTATTGAACTTGCTTCACTATTTTGCCTGTTTCAATGATTGTTGTTTGCTAATCATCGACTGTCACTGGATTTGTGGAGCACATCTGTGCTCAGTTTATATCAATCATGTTTTAGTGGTAAACCTTACACCACTACAGTGGTTGTCAGAGTAATGTTTAGTGATGCTTTTCCACTACATATCTGGCAAATGTTTCTGGGTTTCGTAACAACGCAGGGAAACGGAAGCCCCACTGGAAAATATCTCAGTCCCGACCTCGCAGACATACATTATCCAATCGCGTCTTGAAAGAAACTGGACTTGTTTTAAGTTGAAGACGTCGTGCCTTACTGAGGCATTCCTGAAGTGACGAAACCCTACAGAGGAGAGTTGATCCTCGAAACTTTTAGCAGGCTCAGATGCCATTGTGATGCAATTAGATGTAAGGTTACCTGAATGACTGAGAATCTTTACAATCTCACTTCTCAGACCTCAAAAGTTTACATTTTAGGCAAACTCCTGCATGCTGCTGAATTAGCTCGAACTCAGTTTACTGTTGTTGAGGTGCAAAAGATTTACTGATCTGTTAAAAGGCTACAATGATTCTTCGACAACTTTTTTTCTATTTGGCCGTTTCAACAAATCTATGATGAGCCTTTCAGTTTTGATTATGGTGAAGCCTCTCACATCATTAGGATCCTATTTTAGACACTTTCCCCGCTACTGACCGTTAGAAAATGAGAGGTAATGAGAGCAATTTGTCTAGATTGTGAGACCTTGTCCGAGGCAGCGGCATTTTTGTGTTAATGATCTTAAAACATCTGGCTCTGAGTTCCCGTGCAGCCGGAGCTGTACCCCCTCCTCTGCCGGCAGAGGAAGTCTGGGTTCTGTGTGGTGCCTAAAGAACTGCTCTAATCTGACCTGGATTCTCCTGCTCCCGCAGCAGTGGTGTTAGTGGGCCACATTTGCATTTCCACCATTTCTCTGAACCTCTGATGTAATTAATTTAGAAAATGGGGGGAGTGATGTATAAACCACTTAAGGGAAAACATATGTGTCCCACTAATAACTAATTAGCACGGGGAGAAAATAAATAAAAAGCATTCATTTTGCCTACAATGGAATTTTAGCAATGGGTTGTCTGATGGGGGGCATGTTGAGGAATAGTCTTTTGGACCTCAGTGTTTCGCGATTTGTATTTGTAAAGCCTTTCAGGGGACCAAACAATATGATTCAAAAATAGAGTTGTCTCTTCAAGACGAATCTGAGAGTGACGGATGTCTGAGTTTGACTTCTGTTTGTGTTGGTGCATTTGTTTGTGCTGATACTACCTGAAAAAACAACCCGTGTTGCACCTTTGTTGTCAGAAAACATGACCAAAAAGATAATAGTTTGACAAGTGTAATCCAAGGAAGAGGAGGATTGTTCTTTTTGGTATTTTGTTGTATTTAAATTTTTTTTAGGGCCATGTTTTTTTGCTTTGGACGACCCTTTACTTAAAGTAAAGATGTAAATATGAAGGTAAATTACAGCATCATAGAATAAGTTTTTTTTCATGGAGCCAATGTTTATTTTAAGAAACACAATACACTGATTTCTGTGTATATTGACTCATTAAACTTCCTGTGGTGGTAGT
>JAUESF010000080.1:7431845-7460398 GCA_032274765.1 Malacoctenus tetranemus
ACACACACACACACACACACACACACACACACACACACACACACACACACACACACACACACACACACACACATCCACAAGCTCTATATCAGTTAGTCGGACTGTGACCAAAACATGCAGGCAGACATGTTCCACTGCGACCATAAAACTGTGAGCCAGCTGTGCGTAAAACAAGGTGCAGTGTGAGAGTGCATGCCATTCACATCTGTCTCTCTCTGCGCTGCGTCAATGAACACCGACTTTGACTATTTACCAAGAGTTATTGACTGGTGTTTTGTTCATTTTGACTAGCCGAAGAAAACGTTCCCTTTCAGCCGCCATCTGTTGCTACGAAACCCACCTGGTTAACCTGCCCGAGGATTTTACTTCGATTCATGAGGCCTATTCGGTTTAATTATGATCGACAGTCAGATACCTTCTGTCGGGCAGCACCATCAAATATAATTCGATATATTTTACCATGTGGAATGTGGAACGGGGCAAAGGTTTTATAGTTTTCAAGCCTGTGGCTCAGTGAGCTGCACATGAATGCCTCAAGTGTGCTGGAGGCCCAGGTTGTTCAGAGATGTTTAAAATGAATTGTGAATGAACGCCCGCAAATCAAGATGTTCAATATCTGATAATGTTGTGGTGTTGTGCAATCTGATGTGGGTTGGTGCCCTTGGCAGGACTGCAAACACAAATTATTATGAAGTTTATCTTCACTATTATGAATTTGAAGTCTTAAAATTATCAATATCCCTAAAAACAACCAACTGTTCTCACTGACATTCTGATTTTGTATAAAAAAGAACATTTTCTTTTCGACATCAAGCACATTCATGATAATATTTCCTTATTATTAAACCCACGTAGGTTTAAAAAAATGCAATGTGTCTTTGATGCCAATCCATGCAAGATTCATCTTACTTTTCTGTTTTAACTGGCAAAAAAAGAAAATTAAGCAAAAAACCTTGGTCTTGAATGCTTGCTGTGATATTTCAATTAATTCAAATACATAATAATGAACCTCCAGGGTCCAAAACTAATGTAGAAATAGCAAACTGTCTGTTTTAATTTAATTTGAAAAAAATGGGCAATTTGTGATTGTATTGCTTGTAGCTGAATATCCACACAGTGGTTGATGTGCAACCTTCTTCTGTGATGTGATTAAACTCTGCATCATCAACACGTCAGGTGTTGTACTGTTGGTTGCTTTGTCATTGATATTCATATAGAAAACCACAAGCTTTGTTAGATTACAGCCCATCTCTACATCACTCCCCCACATTTTGTGAAGTAATGATTGTACCACCGACCATGTAAAAAGAAGCTGAACTGTACTTAGGTGCCTGTTGTACAATAAAGAAGGACTCGGCCCCAAAAGCAGATCTATCAGACAAAGCAGGTAGAGTTAATGAGCACTTCACTAGATAGTCAGTTAGGCCCCCAGTCAGTAGTTGTTTTGGCAGAATACAACAAACGATACACAATAGATCCAGCTATGAGGCACAGCGCAGCCAGCAGCTCTGTAATCGAGTAACAATATAACTAGAATAAGACCAAGCACTACAAATGTGCATTAAACTGGTACTTAGAAAATTGCCGTAGGTGGCAAACTGCCCGGGGACTCAATTTCTCTGCCTTTTCTTTCCTTGCAGGTAAACAAGTGCAGGCAGACCGAAATGAAATGCGGACTTTTATTCGTTGTTATCAGATACAGCAGTGCGAGTGCCCTGGCCTGACATTGTGCATACCGGCGCTCTGGTTTGACTTACTGGCACATACGTCATCATTACCGTTATTTGCCCACCTGCTTTGACAGGTGACACGTCAAGAGAGAGGTCTGTGCCAGTCTGCTCACAGTGGACCTCTGAGGCCACACTGGTAATTATGATTTATAATTTTTGTATTTTGCCAGAAGCACTAATGCATTTCACTTGGCACTGAATAATGCGAAATGTGTCTGGTAAGCAAATCCAAAGACAGATGCCTCAAATTAGCTTGTCCATCATTTAAAGTGACACTGTCCAAATGTAATATTGTAGTCAAGATATTTCCATTTCCAGCTTGTTAGGTAAGCAGCACACTGTCGACTCAGTGAGGAAATTTTCATGTATTTTCTTGTCATTTCTAATTAGTTGGAAAAGTGCAAGTCCTCATGGCACAGGAATCGCTACAACATGTTCTTAAAGTGTGCTGGCACATTTGCTTCTCTTGGCTCACCAGCACAATACAGTCAAACTTTAGCTTCATGTACACTTTTAACTGATTCAGTTACACTCTTTTTATTGTCCAGTAATCGCAGCTGCAACTGATCCAACAAATGCTGGTAATGAAAAACATTTATATTGGCAAAGCAAAGGTGTCTTCCAAAAGGACATGGCTTCCATGCATCTACGAGAAAGTCGTATTTCTTTATAATTCAGTGAGTGCATTATTATCTTATTCAAATGTTTCCAATTGATATGCAAAACTAGTTCTAATAATCAAAGACCTGCAGTTAAACTGTGATTCTACAAGAGCTGAAAACAACCGTGAAACCAACCTAATTCCACCTGCTTTGTTACGCATTGATAAAAACAGCTTGCTGTCCAAAGTTACAGCAACGCTTATAGACAGCTCGGTGTGCTGGAGGTAAGCCTGATCAAAGACAACAAGTCAGGGATCTACTGATCGCATCTACTCCATCCACCCCCCCCCATTCACTCCGACTTAAAGAAAATCATCGAATTCCACAGGCACAATCACTGCTTTAAGGAAGACGCCTTATTTGTATTCTAGACTCCCACTGTGTCTCCTCACGTGTGACTGAGCGCAAGTGAACGAACAAGAGTGAGCAAGAAGGGAGGAGGGTAAGAAGAGAGGGAGTGCATGAGAGAGAGGAAGGATGAATCCAATGCATTGCAGCAGAGAACTGTGACAGACCAGGCATTTATTTGAGCAGAGACTGCTGCTGAAGCAGGAAGGACGCAGCGGCGCGGCGGTGGCGGCAGCAGCGGCGGCGGCAGCGGCAGCAGCAGCAGCAGCAGCAGCAGCACTCAGCTTTGCTCTATCACTCAGTGCCTCCACCACAGCTGGAGACAAGGTGGACACAAAGAGGCGGAGGCAGAGGGGGGATACACACTAGGAGCACAACACCTCTCCAATTGCCTCAACCAGTGTGATCTCTGGAATATTGTGTTGGCTTCTTCAGCTTTGCCTTGCAGAATATCAGTTCCCTTGTCCTTCTGATGTTTTTTCAGTCCATCTCTTCTGGCTTGATTTGAAGGAATATTCATGGCAACGGAAAGCATGGCTTGAATGAGAATCAGTGCCTGTCTCTTTACAGGTCAGACATTAGTATCAGCAGAAGACTCGAGAGGCACTGTGCACATTATGCGAATCTCCTGAGTGCTCCTCTGTGATCTCTGGTGGTTTCATCACAGCTCTCTGTCTCATCCAATGGAAAGAAGTCAGGGGAGTTGTTACATGTGTACAGATTAAAAGTTTTGATCCTGACAGGCTACAGCTTTTATGTATTTTGCTTTTTAATTTTTTTTTTCCTGTCAAGCAGTTTTTTTTTCTTGACCAAAGTGTGACTGCAGGGAAGAAACCGACGAGCAAAAATCACTTCTTCCTTGTACGGAGCAAAAAGAAACTTATCCTCTGCTTCACTTGCTGTTTGTGACACTTGTGCTTTGAGAGACAACCAGGAAAGATCAGAAATGGATTGGTAAGTAACACGAGTTATGTTCCACTAAAACTGAAATGATCTGTTAGTTTTTGTCTTTTTGTGACATTTGTTATGTGAAAATGCGTAGTCTTTGTGTTATGTTACAATCCAACTGCAGCAATTATTTTAGACGTTCATGTTTTTATACCACGCCAAATATGCAGAATGTGGCAGACAGACTCTCTCTATATCTGAATACAACAGTATCAAGAAATAACCTGAGATTTTTTGATCATTTTTTAAGCATTGCTTCTTGGGTGTGATTCATTTGGCACTCTAACATGAAACTGACAGGCTAACTGTTGCATGGCCCGGCTTCTTACCCTAAATCAGTGTCTTGTAATTTCGTTGCTAAGCTACAGTTCCCTCCTGTGAGAGTAATCATGCTGCCTGTCACCGGTGACATGATTTACTGTGTTTGGACATCAGCATATTTCATTACTTTGGGTCTGAGAGCTTCGGTTGAACAGTTATGCCCAGATACATGGTGGAAAAATTGTTTTTGCTTGTCCTTCAGGTCTCTGCAGCTTGTGTCTGAACATAGCCTGCTGAATGGTGTGACTGCATTCACTGTCAGGGCTTTGCAATGGCAAATGAGTTGTGGGAGCACACATCACCATTCTTTATAGAACAGATAAAATGGCATCTGATGTTATTCGGCACTTTAAATATGATCTCCTAAAGCAGCAAAGTAGCTGTGTTGATGTCGGAAATAAAAAGGTAAATTGTCACTTACTCTGTGAATCTGTGGTCTCCTGTAGGAGATTTACTGCTCTGTTTACAGAATAAATTACTGCTGCGCTTGAAAAAAATGAAGATTGTCCCTGCTAGAAAACATGCCACTTCACCTGTAGCTTTTATCATGTCATATGTGGAAAAAATGGTTATTTGCCTCTTGCTCTGTCTGACTGAACCCCTTGAGCTATTATTTCCTACTCGTGCAGTTGTAAAGTTCATCTAAACGGGCTGCAAAGCAAGTGCACTATATGCTGACAGTCTAGTGGGGTCAGCAGTCATTTTTGGAGGGTTTGCCTTTGTCTGCAGTGACGCTGTCAAAAATTTGGGAGAGAATAACAGAAGTCGATCAATAATGTGAAGCAAACCCAGTTTTTGGCCCGTTGTTTTTGTTTTGAAGGCTCTCGCATTGGTTTTTTTCGTGCCCGTAGGCATCTAGGAGCATTTGTGCATCTCGGTAATGCATTGTTTGTGGAAAAAAAAAAGCAATGTTTTTCATTTAGCAAAGTTTTTTTCAACCACAGACAGAGCTTCAGAAACTTGTAGAAGTTACTGAAACAAGAGAATCACTTCTTGGTTGCTTTGTTTCAGAAAGTTGCTTATCTCGGTGTCTTGGTTTCATTGCAGTGTTGCTGTGACACTTCAGCTGAGCCATTAGCACTGGGTGGGTCAGTCTAATGACTGATTCCTTCATTACATTTCGCTAATGGTGAATCAGTGAGTGGAAAGAAGATGCAGTATAATTTGCAGTGTGATCGCTGTTCTTGAAAGAAGCTGATCTTTGTTTAATGACACATAAAGCAGCACAGAAAAGTGACAGGCGTGCTCGCAGGATTGGGCAAGTTGCACGGGAACGGAATTTAACATTTAAACAAGGGTATCGGTGACAAAGCTAACTAATTATCCGGTCAAGCTAGACTAAGAGATGGAAACTTTCCGACTGTCTGGCTGTCACATATGACAAAGGGGCGGCAAAAATGCTCATAGAAACTTCTTTAGATCACTGAAGCCCAAAAATGAGCTTTTTTTTGCTTCAAAGATAAAAAAAAAAAAAAAAACTGCCAACGCAAAAAATAAGATTCTCCCAATAATATGACATGAAACAAGAAATACAAGTCTTTAAATAGGCTGGAAAAGGCATTTTCCCCAAATTTTGTTTTTTTTAACTTTACATTCGAATTGCAAACAGCAAAGTTATTTTCTGACTGGGAGTTCATGGGAGTGAAATTTGTTGCATTGCACTGAAAAGAAAGTAATTTTCAACTTGAAGTGCAGAGTAGAGCAAACATATTTTAATAAAAACTTTCTTTTGGGATTACTTCATCCTTGAACTGCATTTCACAGACTTGTTCCCAGCATAATGAAGTATTCCTCTATGTAAAGAAAGATTTACAAATTAGAGTGGCCGAAATTATTGGAAGGATTACAACCAGGAGGGCTTTTGTTTAAGGTCATTACTGCACAATTGGACAAACTGTCAGAATGTATTTATTTTTTCATACCAATAGCGTTTAAAATATAACTAACAAATAAGCAACAGTTTATCTGACTTGTTTCTCTTGGTAATTAATTGCAGGTCTTGGGAATATTGACAAATCTGATTATGTTGCTTGAGCCTTCCATAAATTTCTATCTTGAAACTGAAAGATTTACTCCAACCCAATTATAGAAACATATATTTATTCTTTTATGTTTGTTTGTGTGTGTGTGTGCTTCGGGGGGAGGGGGACTCTGCTGCCTTTTCTGAGACACACAATTGGTGGTGGGGGGCTTTAGGGAAGAAGGTTGGGAACCACTGTCCTGAAGGATTTGAGCACTGTTGGTGGGCGTTTTCTGTTTACCACAGCCGCACTGCTGTGTTACCCACAGGCGTGTTGAGATAAGAGGGAGCATTGCAAACACATTTAGATTACGGCGTCATCTGTTTGTACACAATCAGGACCTCTGAGATGCCGGACAAGTGCTTTATCCCTGAGAGAGCACGTGGTGATGAGCCAGTGTGCACAACCCTTGTCGCTACTTATGATTCTCCAAGCAGTGAGGTGATGATGAAAGACGGGTAATTGCTGTTGATTAGGATATTAGAAAAGGCATTCACCCATGCATAATGGAATTATGTGCGTCATCAAAATCAGAGAAAAACATACTTCACAGAGTTCAATTGATAAATTCTTTCCGTCAAGATGGGATCACTTGAAAAAGTCAGCGGAACTTGAATCATTCACCCACCATTCATTATCCAGGGATTTGTGCCTTGTTGCATTGTGGCAGACGACCCTATGTCAGCTGGTACTGAATACATGAATGATTGTGGTGGTGTGACACAATATTGCAATCACACATTGGTTGTTATTCTTAGTTTGTACTGTTTAGCCATCAGCCAGTAAGCTAACAACTGCATGTACTCCACACAGATTGGGAAAACAATACAAGATTGCATAATATTGGTTCTGATTTTTTTTCTCTTTTTTTCCCCCTCCCTGCTTCTTACAAACCCAAACTGCGCTAAACCAGCAGCCCAATGGGGAACTGAGAGCATGCCAGCAGCGAACAATAGACTGTCAGCCATTCTTTTGAAGCTTAATCCAGCACAAATCCCACACCAAAAACATTAGTCTCAGTAGCAAGCATATGTGCCATATATTATTGAACAAGGAAAACAATAGGAACAGCATCAAAAACAAGTGAGACACAGAAGCACACTGGTGGACCTCTAGAGTGATCCACAGCTGGCTCCTACCTAAATCTACTCATGTGTACTCTACGCTGCTAACTACAAACTATGCACTTCATATGCATATACTAAAGTTACAGGTGTGCTTTACTTCTTTTGACCTGATGCATTATGTTGTTAATGTTATGTTGTTAATTTACTGAACTTTTCCCTGCTGGTGCATTTAATTGCCAAGTGAGAGTGTGATTCCTGTTTTTATTTGACATTTTTATACACTCAGTTTTTCATTGGTTAGAACAACATTGTACTTCATAAACAAGTCAAGTTCAGCCACATCATCTACACCATTTAATGTGGTGATAAATCTTGGAGTGCTTTTAAAAGCAAGTCCTCGTCACCGTGGCCATCAGTGGAAACGTCGAGTCAAGCGAACACAAACAATGACAAATGTTTTTGTGTGTTTCTGACTTGTAGAATTCAGTCAGTCAAGTAGAACAAATACAAATGACAGTCCATAATTATGACATTCATTACACCTCCCTCACCCCCCAAAAGAAATTTATTGACTAATAAAATAATAACCAAACTATTATTAGTTGTGTTTCCTGCTGGAAATCTCTGAATTCCCTCTGAACAGATGCTCTCTGTCTCGTGAGCAGTGTCCCTGTGTTCCCTGCAGAGAACTTTAAAACCCCTGTGATTACTGTAGGAATGTCTCCAAATTAATATCCTGCAAACCCATTTTTTGTGTTTTCCTGTAAATCTATTCATGCATGAGCTAAACTACATAATAATCTCTATATCCGTGTAGGATAAAGTCACAGAGCAAGCAGTAGACCTCTCTGAATCCACTCTTGTCTCAGCACTCTCCTCCTCAGACTATGTTTTTGTGCTTATACCCACACTGCACTCCCCCTCTGCTCAACGGGTGAAGTGGCAGGTATCACATGCTGTCAGGGAGCCGAGGACAGGCAGAGTGAAAGAGGGGAGTGACCCGCTCACTCATCTATGGCTTGCTGATGTTGCCCTTTCCAGCTTAGCGGTTGTATTGTGGATCAGATGCAGAGAAGTTTAGGAGGTAACTGAGCTGGAAGCTTTCGACGCCTCCGTCGCAGCAAACATGGCAAAAGTGAAAATGAAACTTTTAGTGTGGCCTATTGGAGGTTTCAGTGCAGTTTGTTAATACAAAAGGTGTCGAACACAATCTTGAAGTAATTCACCAATGAAAAGATAATTCAAAACACTGATTGATCGAGACTTTACTGATGTAAGCATGTTTCACTTGTGTTCACAAAACATATAATACATTTTTAAAATATAATTGTGAAGAAAATCGGCATCAGACATAAAAGTGACATAAAATATGAAGATATTGTGGAAGTGCCTGATCACAGCCAGACTGAAGGATTTTTCAGGGGGCAGCAGGAGACTGAACCAAGATCGAAAAAGACAGAGAGTCAGCACCCAATCAATAGGCTGATGCATCCGGGACAGAAACATTCTTCATAAGCAAAATTACTGTTTATTAGGAGTCTCTAAGTCACATTGCATGAGAGGAAACAAGGACAAACACTCTGAGTTGGCTAATCATCATTATAGTGATTGATTAATTGTCATGTTGAGTGCCCTCACTGGAGGGAATTTTACCATGATACAATATGCACTCAGGCAGACTCTGTTATGGCAAACTGTTGTGCTGAAATTGTGATAAATCAAGTTAATATGCAGGTAGTTGAAATTTACCTCCTACCAGTAGGCTCAGACAACAGTTGTTTGTAGAGCAACGGTGCTAATTGTTCCCATATTTGTGGACTGTGTTTAGTTCTATCAGGTGAATTTGCTTGCCATCATGCTAAGCTCGAAAATTCCTCCAAAGTGCTCTGGATTGAAGTAAAGCAGCTGCTGTTAAACCACCTCTGAAATGTCATCTTCTGATGGTGATCGTGGCTGCCAGCTGCATGCTTCTGTGGTGAATGTATACTGCATCTACAACATCTTGTGGCACTCTGTGAGACTCCGTCGCTGCTCCAACCTCTTAAAATCAGTTTGCGTCGACTAACATAATCTTTGCACACAATGACTGGACTGCTCATTTAAAAACCCGAAATAAATGAGGCGTGTTTTGATTTTCAACAATCTAATCGGACAGGTCCTCTCGCAGCTACCGCATAAAGGTCTCTTCCCCAAGCCTCCACTGTACCTGCTGCCATCTGGAGTAGACGTCTGAGAGCGTGGGCTTGTCTGCACAGGTCAGGTCTGCCCTAATTAGTATTTCATCATAATTACGGTTGGACCACAGACTGACAGCTCCATTTAAATGTGTGTAACGCTGCAGGTTCAATGACTGAATGGAAATATCACTCTGACATAGTGAGAGATATCACTCCTCAGTGTGAAAGACATAAAGAATTGCTGACAGACTGTAGAGGGTGGCCTTTAATTGCTGCCACAAATGAAAAACATACAGCGAGACGTAAATAATTCAGAGGAAAATTACAATATGAAAGTGAAATAAAGGCCACTGATGATCACATCTCTTGCTTCCTTCCGATTAGGAACAAATCAATTGGCTTTGTATCATCAGATATTTTAAACCTTCAGTTTTTATTTGCTCTTTGAGATCGGTGATTAACAAAGATGCTGTGAACATAATGAGATCTAATTCCTATTACAAGCATAGTAAATAAGGCCAAGTGCTGGGAAAGACAAAAATGTAGCTTACTTTGGCAATACACTGCAACAAGCTTACTTGACAACTGTGTTAAGACAGCCAGTATACGCAGAAAGAGGACTGCTTAGTCGGAGCGAGGCCATCAGAATTCCCTCGGGGGTACATTCCCCTGTTGATTGAACTGAAAAGCAAATCTACGGAGACCTAATTTTATCAATTTAAAAGTGATTATTACCAAAGTCAATTCATGTTGGGGGTTTTTTCCCTTGCTGCATCACACTGCACATTACTGACTTATGTGGGAGCTTTTCACATCATTTACGAAAAGGTGTTGCGTTTCTCCCATAAATCTATCAGGCAATGCCAAAGTGGACCATTGCGAGGATGTTTATAGAATATATGACAAGTAGATGCGGCCATCTAATTTTGGTGACCAGAGTTAAGTACAGTCCTGGCACGATGCGGCTCAGTCTGGGGAAGCGAATGAAGCAGGATGAATGCATTGTTAGTGGGAGGAATATTTTATCAGCAGATGCAGTTGTGGCAGGCTTTCATAGTGTCCAATCACATTAACTCTTCTCATCCTCCTTTAGAGCAGCTGACAGTTTCCTAATGGCCGTGGTGCAGAGTGACTACCGGCAACTCAGAAAAAAAATACTTTAAATTCCCCAAAGTGAAGCAGTGGTTTCATTTCCCCAACGTTGGTTATTAAGGCATAATGTGTGAAAATGAAGGGTTTTGAATTGTAGAAAGGAAATAAACAGTTGAAATATGGCAATTAATGTACAATAGTTTAGATTCAGGTGTGTCAGGACACATTGTGTGTCTATATTTTGGATCTTACCCCTCCACAAAACATTTTTTGTTGTCTTCAGGTTTGTTTTTTTTCCATATTCCCCTTTGACATTCAAGTGTGTCCTTTGCATTGTTTAAGCCGACCAAAATCAATGTCACAATGTGCAACAAACAGCGCTAATATTCTATCACTGCTCGATGAGATAACAAATGAACCGAAGCCTAATTGGATAAAGTGGTGTCATGCCACTGCAGTGTTTATAAAACCTTTTGGCAGCCTGTTGTCTCATGGCTTTTGGCACAGCGACAGTGGAGAAATTGCTGCCTGCTCTCTGTGCTGCAATGTTAAAAATGGCCATATATGTTTAGCTGTAATTAATGTGCCTCACAGTGAATTTGCCCTGAAACTGTAGAGTAGGTATTCCTTGTACAGCACACCATAACGTGCACATAAAGGCCATCTACTGTATGTTAATCTTTGGAAGAAAAAAAAGGCAGACTGGTGATTTTTCAAAGAGGTTTCACCGGCACGAGAACAACGAGTCATTTTGATATGAATATCGGCGACACGTTCGAACTTCAGATGTCTTTTACTTCGGTAATGTGGCGGCATGTTGAAAACATTGCCAGTTTGTCTTATCAAGGGTCACGCTGCCAGCCAACAGCCACGTGTAAGTACTGTTAGATATTGTAATGAGACTTAGAAAGTCATTCATTTCTCAGTAGAGGAGTGCTAACAGCTTGAAACATATGGGGGGGAAATCGCAAACCAGTGTTGCTGGCAATTCAGCAGTGATTATTAAGGAACACCTGTTTGGCTGGCTGGCAAGGCGACTCAGGGTCCCGCTGAATAGCAGCAGGCTAATGAAGGTCTTCTCAGCTTAATTGTTTGGGCTATAAATAGTGACGGATAGAGGGATAGAGTGCGGCACCACTCTCATCCATTTTTTCCCCTCATACATACAGTGAATAAGCTATTAGAGGTTTGTTGTTGTGAGTTTGTGAATAGAGCAGAGGAGGCACTCGTGTAATTGCCAACATTAGCAATTACAAAAGAGTCATTAACAGTAAACTGTAAAATTGAACTTTGGTGAGAGGACACATGCAGGGTGTAAGGGGGGGGCGGCTTTTTTTCAAGCCTGTGTGTGACTGATAATCTTCAGTGAACATCTTAGGTGGGTTTTTTTTCTGTGTTGGGTCACAACATAAAACGTGCAGTTGATTCTAAAGGTGAACAGATGGTTTCAGACTGTGGCCGAAGCCAAGAGAAGGTCTTCCTCATCAGCAATTCAAATCATGGCCAAAGCCATTTCTTCCCGTGTTGGCCTATATAGCCCCCCGGCTCTCTTATTGCTTCTGCACTGACAGAACCTCATTTTGGGGGGGAAAATTAAATGCAAAACACATCACTAATTGCAACATTACCCACAACTATAACTCCAAATGACTCTTTGACAGAAAGAACTCGATGAGAATAAAGCAGGATCATCTGATTCGCTGGTAAATGGTCTTTGAAACATTGCCACAGCGGCACGCTTCCTGCTGTTCGGGGGTCACCTTCATTGACGTCGTTCAAATGAGTGTCGGCTGCCCGTGTTTTCCAGGTCGGCCCTTCTCGGGAGAGTGGTAGTGAGAACTTTCATCTGTCTTTAGGTTTTACAGCGAGCTTGGACATAATGACATTATCCAAATAGGCTCAAGAAGTCTATTAAAAAGTCCTTTAAATTACGCCAACTAGGCCAGCAATCAAATAAATACTTATCAAACATTGATTGGCTTTACCTTCTATTTGAATGTACACCATGCAAATCTCTGAATTTAAGAGATCAAGCAGCAAAATGAGCCTTCATGTTTATTTTATTCTTGTATGTGTCGTAGTCTTCTCAAAAAAAAACAACCATTTTTTTCATTTTTTATGTTTCACCAAACTGCTTTCTTGCTGGTGACATTGTCGTTGCAGTGTCGTGTCCTTTTTGTGTTTTCTCATTCTGTCTCAGTCTGTCGGGTTATAAAATAGATAACTAGTTTTGGGGGTTTTTTTCACCTGCCGTTCCTGCGCAACTTCTTTGTTTTTTTTTTAATCTTCGATCTCCTCAAAAACAAGTTGTCGTGTCTCCAGGAGCTCACCCTCATAAATAAGCTTTGGAGAGTAAATACTCGTGCTCAGTGTGAATCGACTTTCAATGGAGATAGTGGCGACCTTCTCAAACTCACGCTGTGCATCATTTCTGATGTTAGGACACCTGACAGCAACATAAATTGAATGTAGGAATTTTCCTGGCTGCAACTTAAAGTCGCCGCATAAAACAAGACCACCACTAGTGTCCGTCTTGGCCTGAACATACATGTTGCAGGGCAATATGCTGTCACATGTGTGTGAACTCATAGAGAAACCAGCCAACATGGCACGCAGCATCCGAAGCGAGCATGATTATTTTAATGTATGCAGCTTCTACTCTTGGACTGAGACCAATCTCCCACTGATCCACAAGGAACCCATTGGTGTCACAGATTTACTGCACTGCAGTTGAATATGGAGCCGTTTCACCCGTGGGCTTCAGACCTCACAGGTGTTGCATTTATTAACCGGGGATAAGAGTTTCTGCATCATTAAGTCGCTATTCAGCGCGTCATATTCTTTATTTTCCTAATCATTCTGGGGTTTTGATGATTATAGATGAGAGGCAGAGTCACGATGTTTGTGACAGTCCTCACAGATCAGTGTCTGTATGACCGTTTTAAAAACATTTGATAAAGAAGGAAAACAGTCAACAGAGCAATAAAGTCTTGTCCTGAAACACTTCGGGAAGTTGAACAAACTGTTGCGAACAAATTTTGGCATCAGCTGAATGGCAGGGTTACAGCTTTTAGGGAATAAAACACACCCAGACACACAAGCAGATGGAGGAAAAACATGACTAAAGGATGTTGTGCTGTCCTCCGCTGATGTGTGTGTGTGTGTGAGGCTCTGACCCTGAACATTCTGCTACAATCTTTTTCTCCGGCTCCTTGGCTTGTATTATGCATGCACTTTAAACATGCAGGACTGTGTGCAGCCGGTTTGGTTCCCTTTGATCTTCCGCTCTCTTTTTTTTTTTCTTCTCCTCTTCCAAGCGTTATATCGTCCCACAGATATGAGACGGACCCAGTAAACATGCCACGTCGCAGTTTTGCAGCAGTTCTATTTGCAATTGATAGTCGTTTAGCGAATGCATTAACGAGGATGAACGTCCACTGAAAATAAATGATCATCTTTGAAGGACAAAAAAAAAAAAGATAAACATGCATTTTTTTTTTCTCTCTGTGGTAATCTGCGAGGACTGATGACTGTGCACAAACTCGTGTTTGTTTTCAGCGCTGGTTGTATAGACTCATTTTCATGCGCAGAAATGTGGCAACTCCCCACTGTGGGAAACGGCGTTCAAAGAGGGGCTTTGATCAAGAGGGAAGCATCAGCTGGCTTTGAGTTAACCATTAAGTGATTTTTTTTTTTACCCCCCCTGCAGTTTGCATCATAACATCAAGAACAAAATAATACAAAATGCTGAATACCAGAATAAAACACTTAACAAAATTTTGCAGCCATGTCTTCGTCCTCCCAGTTTTCTGACTCACTCTGTGGGCAATGACGTGCGTGCGTGCGTGCGTGCGTGCGTGCGTGCGTGCGTGCGTGCGTGCGTGCATGTGTGTGTTCTCTTGTCATGTATAAGAATTGCTGGCAGGAAGTGGGAGTCATTCCCAGATTTAAAAATGGCCTCTGCCTCCTCTTCATCGCCACTGCCCTGTCAAACACAAGAGTTTGCAGAAGTATCAGGGGGAACAGGAAGCTAAATATCTGCAGCTTCTGTGTGGGAGAGAATAAATACATGGCAAATTGCAAAGTGTGCCACGGGGTATTTTCTGTCACCAGCGGAGGGGAGTATGATGTTAAGCAAAATGCCTCGGGAAACTCCAAACACGATTTTCTAAACATAAGGGTCTGGAGGACTTGAGTGCAAATTTCACAGTGTCTGTCACCACAGGCATCTCCTGGTGCTGCTGCAGGATTTCAATTACAGTTTTTTAAACTGTATAGTCTTTTCTTTCATTTTTCATGCTGTAAATGTCACAAATATTGAAGAAGTTTTCACGAGTCATTCGGTTAATTATTTTTGTTCTGTTTTTTTTAAGAATAGAAAAACTTGAGTTGGATCAAAAATAGCAAAAAAGGGAGAAAAAAACCCCCCGAAACAGCACAAACTCTTCGAGGTCTCATGAGAACATCATTTTTTTTCTGAACACCAAAGTTCAATATGTGTTGGTCAGTTTGTTGCCTTCGATGTCTTTTTGAGCAGTTTCGTTAATCTTTGCTGTATGTTTCATTCTGTTTGAATATACGCACTTCTTTGAGGGGGAGAAAAAACAAGGATGCAGATGAGGGAACAGCCATGTACAGTACATAGCTGCAAAAAGCCTTGACTAATTAAGCTTTAATCTGCACCCATTTTCACACTGAATTTAGAGCCAAGCCCACTCGAGGGAATCCAAAGGGTTTCTCTACCGTGCCAACGATGGCCCTTTTGCCTCCTGACAAGCGCACTGACTGAGCATAAAAATAGAAACAATTCATCTGTTCAAACAGATTTTATTTAGCCAGTTTTGTTTTAGATGGCTTCTTGGTTTGCGTGAGGCGATAAATTGCGAGGTTGTTACACCGGCCAGCCAGATGTGTTTAAATCAACTGCAATGAATTATTGAACTCACTCATGTGCTTGTCATGATATAGTTGTTGCACAGTGACAAGGATGCCAACATGTCATGCTTTTTAACAATGATGCAACAATTCTGCATGAAGTTGATCCACAAAACATTGTAGCTTTTCTTTTTTGTAGGTAAGGCAAGATCAACTAAATACAAATGTTTACTCTGACTGCAGACTTGTTGAGAAAACTTTGTATTTTCTCCACATTGTGGATGAAAACAAACTTTTTTTAGTTCTTTGAAATATTTCTGTGCTCCTAAGAAGCTGAAAAATGTACTCAGTCGAATTCACTAACGATTGTAAGCTACAATAAATCTCATTGCAACCATTAAATGAAGCAGCAGAAGGCAGCTTTAATGCTGAACTGATACCACCTCTGTTTATTTGAAAAGGCTGCAGCAATCTATTTCTCATAGTAGTGTGATGCAGAGATGCCTTCAAGTTTGTAATCACTGAAATCCTTGTGCGTCCTCCATCCTTTTGTCGCCCAACTGCAGCTTGACATTTGAGAGTTGTGAGATTAAATCAACGTAGGTGTTGGAGAGATTGTCTATTGCTTGCCGTCGCGGCACTTTTGTCCTTCGTTCTCCGGCCAGGCGAGAGTGATTCTGACACCTCGTTGCGGTTGCTGAAAAGACCGCGAGGCCAAGCGATGAAGAGCCGCACAAAGTTTGGCAGCCTGGATCTTTTTCTACCGGCTACAATAAAACTATGTGACACTTTGACCTGCACTTACTTCACACCTAATCCACTGATACCACCAGATCGAGGGATACGCGAACGAAACTCTGCGGTTGCATTCGCCTCCCTCCGCTGTTCCTCCCTCTGAACATAGCATTCGCTCTCCTAATGCTCGAGTGAGCCTGACAGTGTTATGATCTTGGCCCAGGTGCTGAGCGATGAGAAAGATTTGTGACATCTTTTGAATAATTCCTCATCGAACTAGGTTTAAAATAGGAAAGGTCAAAACAGCATGCCTGAAGTGGTATTGTTTACATTTTAGAAACTAATTACATCAAAGACGGCGTGGAAACTCTAGGTAACAGGCTGCCATGTTCCAACTTAACAGTGAGCAACAAAGGCCCATACTGAGGTCTCTGCCGGCAGGAAACGGAGCCAAACGTTGCAGTGAGAGTCTCAGTCAACAGCCAAAGCTCGGCATCCTCTAATAACACTGTGTCTTGGAGCCTCATTCATCACCTCTGGACGCCTCCATTGAACACGGAATCTAAAGTGATATCAGCAGATTTTAGTGTATTAAATAAGGCACAAGTTATAATTATCGACCTAATCGGCTGGGGGTGAGTTTGCACCATGCATTATAAAGGATGCACACAGCTCCACTTCACTGCAATGCTCAGCTTGCCGTTGGAACTGGAACAGTAAATGTTTCCTGACTGCTCGATGCCTCGCTCACTTCCACGGTTCCACACAGCAGAGGGGGGAAAAAAAAGGAGTCTGGAAAGAACAGTTCATCTTCTACAGACTTTCTGAAACTATACTGCAACACCCAAGTTGCCCTCATGTTTATGAATTTATGTATTCTCTCGCCCGTCGTATCCCACACATTTCTCCGCAGCAATAACCAATCGGATGTGACACTGCACCAACGTGCCGGGATCACTCACATGTCTTTTCTCTACAAAATCTTGCTGAGCCATATCGGCTTCTCTGTGTGTGTCTTTGCTCTTTCAGTCAGCCTGATATCTGTCCTGTTCATTATTTTTTTTTCTTGTATGACTTATGTACTGTAGAATTCCCCATTTAATGGCACCCAGATCACATAAAACACACATTGCCCAGAGCCTCCTGAATTTTGAATGAAAACAAAACGGGGCCCTTACTGGAAAAAGGGACGGCGTATACTTCCGATTCAGTTTTGGCACGCTCAAATCTCTGATTATTAGGTCTGTCACTTGTCCAAAAATAGTTTTAGAGCAAAAGCTCGCCTCACAAAGCAGTCCAAGAATGTGATGAAGCTTTGCACAATAAGTGTTGCAGTCTCTTTCAGTGGTTCTGCATACAAGAATGTAATTTCCATGGTGTCTAATTGTGACAAAATGTCAATAATTTCAGAGCTCCTTTCGGAGATTAAAAAAAGTAAGAACTAAATTCCAGCAAATTGCATGAAAACCTTCACAATAGCATTTCCTTATTAAGAAAGTTACTGTGACTTGACTCCACTTGGTTTTGGTTGTTTCTCATTGCAATGTTGTTGTGAATGCTAACAGTTTGGAGCTTGGAGCATTAGCCAAGTCGGTACTGTCAGTGTTTGTATTTCCGACATTTGAATGCATCAAATTGTTTGCATTGAGCAATAAAAAAAAAAAATGCGTGGGACCCGAGTGTCCACTTGTATGTAGGTCACCGTATTCACTCTTCACTCCTTTGGCCCTAGTTTCATGCATGTAAGGCATCAGGTCTGGCTGGAAAATTTGCTTTCCAGATGAGTGGTGAGGGTTTTTCTTAACCTGCACACATAAAGTATTTCCTTCATCGACTTTCCATTCGCCAAAGGGGTGCAGGATTTGTGATATATGTGCCATCTTCTGCACACGAGCTCAGACAAGGTCAATAGAAAATGCAGCAAGGTTTTGCCTCATCCCCCCACCCCCACACCCACCCTCACTCTACACTCCAACCACACTCTCCCACCCTCTTTAGCTGGCAGAGGTATGTGTACAGCGAGAGTACACACTGTGCTTGTAATGCTTTTATGTATCATATCTTTTATAAGTATGTGCCTCCAGCACGACACAAGTTAAAGGATTGAAAAAAGGCGATTTTGACACAATTTTCAGTTGCTAAGAAGACCGGAAAGCAAAGAAACTCACAGACTGCAGACTTTTTATATGTATAAAGATGTTTAATATTGATATGGCTATTCATATTTAATGATTTCCCATACTAATGGATATTGTATGAAGTTATGCAGCTCCTGGCCTGATCTTACATTTTAACCTGCAGATCATACATTTTAACCTTCTCCACAGTGTGTCTGCCTGGCTTCACCTTCTGTTTCCAGACTGAGGAGAAGAATCCCTCTCCTTACATGACCTATTACTTTGAAAGCAGAATGGCTGTTAAAGAAATCGATCATTTCCTGTTGATTTATTTAAATGAACAACTTTTAACGTTTTGGATAGAACTCCAGACGGAAACTTGACCCGTTCCTACAGTCAATAAATCGAAACCTAAAATGTTTTTTTCTTTTAGTTTCTTGTTCTTATTCAACTGTGCTGCAAATCCTTTCACTGCATAACATTGTGCATGCTTTTTTAGATGATCCAAATTTGTATTATTCCTCAGATTTGTATTTCCAAATGATTCCTCAGTTCTCCTTTTAAGTAACTTCGTGTTAAATGAAACTGCCGACTGGCGACCCGTTTTGGGGGGGAGCGTTGCGTCAGCAGACAGCGTGCGCCTTCTCAGCCAAGGAAAAACGCATTTCAAGCATTGCATTTTTGTGTTTAAAGTGATATCAAAATAGCCTGTCTGCTCTTGCAGACAACTTCACATATTCAGAAGGTGAAACAGGGTTTAGGGCCTGTGAAGATGTTGCATCAGTGTGACTTCATTCAGTAACAAAGCTGTTTCTTACCACTTGACAAGCTCTTCACATGACCTGCAATCTAATGCTGTTGCTCTCCTCTTAATTCTAATATAAATGCACCAGTGTTCAGTCATAGTATGCTCGCTTTGGTAAAAGAAGGTTTGTTAAAGAAAAAATATCATCTGACATGTAGAAGGATTTTGCCTACTTTCTGTTGTGATGAATTGTTGTAATTAAGTAGAAAGGACACTTTCCCACTAAACAGTTCATTGCACTATAATTATTATTTGAAATTTACTCAGCTAATTTATTTAGACATTCAAGCGATGTTAGTCTCGTAAGGATTAAAGAAAAAACAACCTTCCTTTTTTTTTTACCCCCGACTCACAATGAAAAGGGTCCCTCGACGCAGCTTTCCAACCTGCATCATCCAGACGACAATCACAGAGACTGCAAATGACTTTATGTATAACTTAGCTTCAAATTGCGTTCCGACAGAGGTTCGAATTGGCTTTTCATCCTCTCTCTGTTTCTATTACCTTCTGGTTATATTCCATGATCTCTTGTGAGAGGTGGGGGTCGGCGGTGGTGATGGGGGGTGGGGGGTTTGACGGTGGGGGGCGTTGTCACAGCTGGAACATACTGACATGAGCAGTGGACCAGTGGGTAATGTTTGGGGAATGCTGCAGCAATATCCAGCCGGTTGAAATGTCAGCAACAGGCGGCAGCACAATAATCCCACCGATCGGTGCCGATCCCAGTGGGCAGTGTAATAGGGCGGCGACATTTAAAAAACAATGCCAGAGAATATCGAACAACCGAGATTTACTGCTGAGATCTGACGCGTAAACGCGATCACACTCACCCCTCCGCCGTGCAGCGCGGTGGCATTCTAATTATTGTGTTATGTACAAGGTCTTAATTAAAGAAAAACATGCCTCTGCCTGATTTGCGCGCTTTCCAAGGGGAATAAGAGTTTTTGTTCTTTTGCCTGCTTGTTGCTCGAAACACAAAAGGACCATCAAAACTAAAGAATATTCGTGTCACCGTGATGAATGGCTTTTTGAGAAATATGAGCGGCTCTTGACTTCTCTGAATACTCGTGTGTCCATATAAAGGGCTTGATCATGTGGCATGCAATTGCCTCGTAAGTGACAGACATAATTGCAGCTAATTATTTTCAGCATATTAATGAAAGCGAGTGTTTCCTGCGCGAAAACGGAGCGTCTTTGAAGACGCACTGGTGTGATGAATTCGCGTGACATTGGTGGGTATTTACAGAGGGTATATTCAGGCACTTTGGATTGTCATGCAGCAGTGAGTTTGGGCGCGCTTACAATTGCACAAATGTGAAATTTTGTTTGGGATATTAGTGGAAGAAAGGACGCGGCCATACGTGAATAGAACCTGCAGTCTACCATCAGTGGCTTTGCTCTCCCTGCCAACATTATTGATGGCAGACAGAATGTCTCCAAGGCTTCATGCTCCCATGTGTGACAGAATGAGAAAGACGGTGTTGTCTGGGAGAAAATATTTCTGTTTATCAGTCAGCACAGCTAGCCACAATAAAAGGCATTCTGTTACATACTGTACATAAATGGCATGCCGCAATGCTCCCTTGTCCTGATTGCTTCCCCCTGCACTGTCCCCTGTTGTCCCTTTTGACAGAGGGGCTTGACAGATAGATCACAAAGATGCACAATCATTGCATGGTAGGGACTGGGATGGAGTGCACCCATTATTCTAAAGCAAAGCTGTCTGGCAGGGCAAGGCCTGCACGCCACATGGTGCCATGATAGATGGGGACCATTAATCAAGGCAGGACGGGGCCCTGAGATTGATGTGCAGAAATTCAAATGCTCAAGCAGCATTTGGAAGATTAAGGCAGCGTGAGCAAGGTTGGAGGGCTACCTTTCTGTTGTAGGGAAACAGGTGCGGTCGTGGAGCCGCAGCCCAGTGATGACACAGGATTGTGTGTGTTAAGGTATGCGCCGCCCTCGGACTCGACTGCTTTACCTCTGGTGGTGTGGTCATCTTTTATGATGATGCTCCCCTGTGTTCCACACTGGAACAGGTACCCTACGTATGCCATTGTTCCAGTGACATCCCGACTTAAAGTATTTTCTGAGTCAAAACGATTCCCTCTGATGCTGGGCACTTAAATTAACGAGTGGATATAATTAATCAAATGTTTTCCCATAATTGTAAGCTAATTAAAAATGATTCCCTGAACACAGCATGCACGATAAAGCATTGCTGCTGTTGCAAAAAAATGCGGTTTTTCTATCCATTTTTTTAACAGTTTAAAGAAAAGCCAGGTTTATTTTCCAGCACGACATATTTGATCTGCAACATAGGAGGCAGAAAACTCAATATCATCAACAATAAGGTGTTAAATCATTGCTGCTTATCACCCGGCCACAGTAGCATTAACAGCACATCCTGTACAATTCAATAGCCAACAGAGCAAAATGTTCTATATAGGCTACAGAAGTAGATAATGACTTGAGTGGATCCACTAAAAATAGTCAGTTTGCACCCGCTTCTGCTTAGCTTCATTTATATCTTCGTAGCAAACTGCATTAGTGGTAACAACCTTTTTCTTGCTGGACTTAACAGTTTCAGTCGATCATTATTCAAACAGGAGCAGAAGCTACAAAAGTCGCACACAGCAACAAAAGAAACTGTGTCAGAGAATGTGCTCCAATAAGGAGCGTCACTTTACACGTTGTGAGGAAGTGTAGCTGTTTTCAGTGGACAACGATCAGTGATGGTCGAGTACGTCAAACAAAGTCTCGTAATTTAGCTAACATAGGACATCTATTACTGATTTCTTTCGAGGTCACAATAATTGCAAGATGCTGTGTGTCGGTCTTTTAAGCACAGCCACATCGAGCTGGCTAAAGGAAATAGAGTGAGCCAAGAGGTGAAGAAAACAGAAAAAGCTGCAGAATGTACATGCAAACACATACATGCATTCAAATGAAGTATCATCTCACTTTGCACTCATCATCAATACAATACATATATGATGGGTAACATTCTAGGGTCAAACCAGAATGTTTTCAGTTCAAACCATTTTTAAACTGCTGGTTTTTATCAAAGATGTCCTTCTGTTTATTCTGTCATTAGAGATTTTCAGGTGAACTCTCAGAAAGACCAGACTAATGTGGAACTCATGAAGAGTTTCGTTACCTCCTGACCTTTACTGGATGCTGTCAGGCCACAGTTTCATCTTACTTCATGAAGTAATAAATGTATTTCGGTGAGATTTTCTGCAGATGATCAGTCTAATTATGCTTCCCCCCCTGAGGGGAAAAAGTACTGACTTAGCAGCCTGCAGGGCCTGTAGACTTTTGGCGATGTTACCTCAATAACCTCTTGGGGTTTTGTTGTTCCCTCCTGATGAATAAAATGCACTCTCATCAGTTCTAGTTCCAACATATCTGTACACATAATTCAAAATAAGAAGAAAGTTCACCTCAATGACAAAAAGCTCTGTAAACTTTATGTCTGTAAAAGAATGCGGCGCTGTCGCTGAGTCCTTCGCTTGTTGTGTTTTGTAGAACTGGTTTGATGGTTTTCTGTGCTTTTTCTTCAGGCACAATGAGTCACACAGAAAAAAATACCTGCAAGCATTTTGCATTACTGCAGAAGTAGTACTCCAAAGTTGAGTTTTTTTTCATGCGGTTTCCATTTCCCGCTCTATTTTTAGGCCTCGATTATGTAAGATACGAGGTGTTGCTGGAGGATTGTGCCCTTGTGGAACAGTTTGACAATCACTTCTTCCAAATGTAACAGACAGGAAAAGTTGGTGCCAACAATAAAAAGAGACATCATTCTACACCATTACATATTCCATGCACATTTGACTACAGTGATGAAACAAAAAGTGGAATGTATTCCTTCGACTGAACCATGAGTGCAAAAAATCACAGAGGGAGGAAGAGATGTGGATGTAATTCCAAATATGTTGATTGTAATTGTGAATATCTGAGCCAGGAAAGACAAGGTGTCTTCAAATCAATGGTCATTTCTACATTTATTCACAGTGACCTGTGTTCGTCATTGCATCTTGTCAGCGTGACATCTCATTTTCTCTGCTGCTCTCCGTCATCATGCATCGTCTAACAAATCAACAAGGACAGCCATGGCCAACAAGCCGCCCCAATAACTCAGCTGTCAGGTAGCTTATTAACATGTTAGTGACACACAAATACATGGACACTGCAAATTGATACAAGGATGTGAAACGGCTTATTTTTCTATGAATTTGCCGAAGTAACAAATCGAAGCATGCAGCAGTAAATGTGGGATATGTAGAAATTAGATTAACTGTCAGAAACAGTTGATAACAAGCAGCTCGTGTGGTCATAAATAATAACTCTGATTTGTTTAGTGTAATGTGACAGCAGACAGATTAAACCCACCAAAGAATCGAAAACAGCAAGACGAATATCAAGCCGACTAACTTGCTCTGAGGTCATATTGGGAAAACTCCAGAAGTATGAGAAGAACAGTGAAGAACAGACATTTGACCAGTCAAAGGCCCATTTTAAGTTCACGTTTGGACTTTCCCTTTTGATCATAATTAAACAGATTATTTGCACGATAACAGCCTGCCTTTATCTGAATGACATTTCACTGTTGTCATATCAGCAGTGTTTACTTAGGGATGTGCTCTTCAAGCAAAAAAGCAACTACTCACATGGAAAGACAAGTATTTAAATGGATATATACTCACTCACTCACTCACTCACACACTCACTCACTCACTCACTCACTCACTCACTCACTCACTCACTCACTCACTCACTCACTCACTCACTCACTCTTTTGCTCCCACCTATGGTAGTGGCAGATATTCGAGCTTGTGTTATGAGGCTGCATGTAGCTATCTATCATTTACAGCACTGCCGCTTGCTTACACAAATTAATAAACCTGCCCCACCATCACTTCATAAAGCTGCTCAGTACAACATTATCTCACTGAAAGTATATCATCAAATAAATTAATTGCAGAGAAGAGTTCGTTTAGGGACTCATCCAGTTTTGTGAATCTGCTTCTGTCCGACAAGCTCCATCTCAAAGTGAGGTAGTCGGTGAAGTAAGGCACTGTTAAATATTTATGTCATTTTTTTTTAGCTTCTATTCAGCAAAAGTGTGACATGCGTCTCTCTGAATAAAAGCTGACTGACACCTTCAAGAGAAAGACACGTCGTACAACATGGAACATAGTGTGAAAATATCATTCCATTGCTTTGGTTCTCAAACATTAACTTGTTGGAAAAAAAAAAAAAAAAAACTAAATTCGCTTTAGAAACCTCCAGTTATGATCATCATCTGAGCATTCTGTTCAAGCGAGAGGTAATACTGCATAAGCAATAAAGAACAAGATAACCAGAAGAGACAGCCTGTGAATATGATTCGAAACTACACAATATCCAAGCAGAAAGCATCGTCTGGCTTTGAAAAAAATGAAATACATCAAGAGAGCCCTGGAAAAAAAAAATCACTTTATCATTTTTATATTGTTCCCATGACAAGAAAGACCTTCAGCAACTCTAAACCCATCCACAGAAGCATCATCCCTGGCTATCTTTCCCCCAGGGAAGACTTAAGCCATTAGACGAGAGGGAAGGAGCGGGAAAGATACAGATAGCTAGATACGCAGAGGAAGAGGTTATAAAGTGAAAGGAGCCAGCACTTCTGATGAATATTTCCAAAGGGAAAGTGCAAGTAGAGGTACAAACATCCATCTTTCACAAAAACAAGCCTGAGGGGCTGTGGGAAGGAGACCGCTGTATTCACCACAATACTTCATATTCTCCTGCTTTTATTCACAGATTCAACAGCCCCAGTCCTGCACATAAGAATAGAATACAAACAATATGCTCAGCCAGGGTCTTCATGCAAACAAATGTCATAAACGCTGGCCTTCGGAGTCCGCAAGTTCTCAAGTGTTTTCCTGCTGAAACATTTGAGAACAAAGTGGTTCAGCTGATCAAGCTAAAGCTGTTCTTTCTTGGTTTTATTTATTTTTTTCCTTTATAGAAACAAACAATGTTCCAAAGCATCCAGCATCCTGACTTGAATAGAAATAAATATCATGGCTATACATTGTTCATTAAATCACTGCTAAAGCGTGCTGACCAGTACCACAGTGGTCTGTGACCTGCCAGAAAATGTAGTAGGCCATCATAAGCAGCCGAGAAGAGAAATCCCCATTGCTTTTGATATATGCATGGTTGTAAGTACATTTCATCAGAACCCCCCCCCATTAAAAATTTGAATTGCAAATATTTTTTGGGCGGTGAAAATGCATTCAACTTGTTTGGCCTCAAGGATGCACATCGCAGTTGTGGGTGATACACAGTGAATGAAAATCTCACTGTGTTTGTTTACGAGGAGTCTCCACGGGGTACCCATAAATTCAAAATAAAAGCCATCAGAATTATTTGACTTGTTGATCTAATATGCTTCCAGATTTCACACATTATCTACACGACTAAAACATTTTTTTTCCCCTCAAGATGCAAATCGAAACATAGCGTGAAAATGCGTGACTTCCTCCATCGGATTGGTAGAAATATCACGAACGCACCGACACCTGTGAATCTCATTGTCTTTCTTCAAGCTCATGCAAATATTGTGTTAATAAAGTGCATACGTCTCTCAGTAGCCGTGTATGCAGCCCTGCCCCCCCCACCCCCCTCCCCCAGGCATTAACTTATGATCTATGTGTACCATTACCAGATGCACTGCGCCCCTTCCAAAGGAGACAGCATCAGCTCTGTTTGAAAGTGGGCCACCGTTCATCAGGCCAAACTGTGACCCTGTTGTGCTCTCTCAGCAATATCTAGTTAGTCTAAATTGCCTCTCTTTGTTTCACCACTTTCAGCCCACATCTGTAGAAAGTAAACAATGCAGTATTGTAATGAGAAATGGCACGCAGCGAGGAGGGGGG
The DNA here is from genome assembly GCA_032274765.1 of Malacoctenus tetranemus. NCBI lineage: Eukaryota > Metazoa > Chordata > Actinopteri > Blenniiformes > Labrisomidae > Malacoctenus > Malacoctenus tetranemus. The sequence continues at coordinate 7,457,676 of JAUESF010000080.1, forward strand.
GAAGGGATGAGATCTCGGAGACTGTAACCCCCTTGCTCTCTCCCTCTCTTGTCTCTTTCTATGTGCGATGAGAACAAGTGGACTGCCGAAGGGAGAGAGGTACCAAAAATTGCTTCTGTTGAATGCACTTCTACGCCTTTATTGCTTCCTGTAATTGCTTCTCTGAGAGGTAACTGGTCCTCTCTTGTACTTTTTTTTGTGTGCCTTTGAAGGATTGCACTGTGCAAAACATGAAGCTCAACATACCCGAGTCATGAATCCCATTCACAAGTTTTGAGTGCACCCAAGACAATTTCACTGACATTGAATCTTGACATGCAACACATGCAATGCACTTGCAGCTATTAGATGATATTGCTTGGATACACTTTCTTGGTATTGTGTGATATAAATCCGTGATACTTGGTAGAACATACCACACTGAGCACTGTGAGGGGACTGATGTTATCTGGCCTTCTGTCATTTCTTGCTACGATTACTGAAAATCCAGGATTTTCAGTCTTGAGAATGTTGGAGCAAATCAGAGGAACACAATGCACTGGGGCTAACATCTTTTGAAGGACGCATCATTTCACATACGAACACCCCAGTTTGTGATCTTCTATTGATGTGTCAGTACGGCTGTGTGTTGGTCGTATATAGAACAAAGCACCTGAGGGTTAGAAGTTCAATACCTCATGAGAGCAACAATGCGAATAATGCATGAACTCGATGGCTGCATCATTTCCAGTGGAATCTGAACATGTAAAGAGTGCGCACACTGCACGGCATATGGCGAATCACTAATTCACCAGGAAATGGCTCCATCCTTGTCTCCAGGTGTTGTGTAAGAATGTTTTGTGGAACACATCGATATCCAGGGATTAGAGATTACTGTCACCACAGTGGCTTCCCCTTTGCAGTAGACTATATGAGGTCAGACGACAGGAAAGGAACTGTGAGTCTGGGAAAGTAGATCGAACAGAAAGATGGACCCAGCAACGTGTGACCAAAGGTTTGAAGCGATGCCTCCCACTGCCGACATCTTTTCATTGTAGAGGTGCAGTTTTCTGCGTTTGATTTGAGACATCTATGTGTTATTCTTCCACTTATTATCTTGAAAGTGTGTGAATGGGTGAGTATGACTTACAGTGGAAAGTACTTTGGAACTACTAGATCCAGTAAAACACTCTACAAGTTCAGACCATTTGAGGAAAATATTGTGAACCTTTTTTTTTACTAATTGTACAAAAGCTAAAAACTGTCTCTTGAAAGAAAAAGATAACAATAACTGAATAATTCAGATCTCCAATTAATACCATTATGTCTCTATCTAAAGTGATGCATCTCCAGTGAGAGAGTGAGAGTATTAAGGTTCAATCCTGGACACCTATGATATATTAAAGCGGTGATATTTATAATACGATGTATGAATTAATAATTTTGACCTTTAATTATAGTACTTCAGATTTACAAGCTATCAAGATTTAAACTTCCCTGGAAGCTGTCATCTGATGGCACTCGCATTGATGTCTGTGTGTAATGTCCCAGCTTTGCAGATAAATCAATGGAAATGCAGTTTAGAGGTTTTTTTTAAAGATCCTAATTCATTTATTGGTTTCCGCATCATTCATTGATTAAATGTCCATGAAACAGACATCGATGTACAAACGTGCCTCTCTGTACTGACATGTATTAAAGATAAAAGGAAGCACAATAAATATTTCAGCACCAACTAAAATCCACCAAAGCACTCATGTATATTTATTCTCATTAACTGGTGCTACCTAACATCAGGCGTGCATGCATCACTGCCAAGCTGTTGTCACTGAAGATGCATATACAAAAGTACAAACTCCTCAAAGAGTGGAGAGCAAAGCAGTACTAATATTTCAAGATGAAAATATTCATTTACAGAACTGGGACTGTTTTTTCCGATGGATATGGATGGTGGACTTTTGGCAATTTTACTCGTGTTGTCCTCTCCTTGTGACACAAACATTTTGACTGGATCAACGCAAATAAACTTTGTGAGTGAAATATTACTGAAAGTACGTCAAAGGTGAAAGTAGTGTTGAAAGCCAGGCAGTGGAGGCAAATGTATAAAGTGATCATTTATCAGAAAAGAATAAAAACTAACTGAAACAAAGATAGAAATACAGTTTCAACAAATCAAAATAAAAGAATTGTTGCATAGCTTTATTCACAGATCCTGCTGGGTTTTTTTTTGATGCAACCTTGGTATGTCCCAATTGTTTTGTCTTCATACTTTCCCATGGTTTATTCAGGTGCCAATCAAACTACACACATGTCAAATAAAAATAGGCCAGGTAGCTTGAAAGGGGAATTCTAATTCCTTGCTGGATTTTCATGGAGTTCCCGTTCATTATTGTAACCCAGTTGTCCCAGTTTTTTTTTCTTTTTTACAACTGGTGTTACGCATGCTTGCACAAAGTCACACGTGACACTTCCACATTGGTCCGTGTGCTGGAGGAAAGCTTCAAAAAGTCAACGAATCCATACTGCAGCTCAACTAATGCATGTGTTGACCTGGCCTTCTCCCATCTGCTGGAAACTGGCACATACTCCGAGTGTAACTGTGTCTTCGTTTGCAATGCATCAGGTGTGGCTTCTCATCCCAGTGCTGCTTGTAGCAGGGATGAAATGCTGGATGTGTGTGTGTGTGTGTGTGTGTGTGTGTGTGTGTGTGTGTGTGTGTGTGTGTGTGTGTGTGTGTGTGTGTG
>JAUESF010000080.1:7462740-7478865 GCA_032274765.1 Malacoctenus tetranemus
GTGTGTGTGTGTGTGTGTGTGTGTGTGTGTGTGTGTGTGTGTGTGTGTGTGTGTGTGTGTGTGTGTGTGTGCACGTGTGTGTTTGTGTATGCATATGAAATACATGTTTATTTTTACTTGTGTTTGTGTTTTGTCGAGATTGCAAAGCCCTGGAGTGGGAGCTGCTGCGGCACCCAAATAGTTTGCAGCAGGTGGTGTTTGCACAATGGAGACACCATGTCTCTCAGTTGCACTCCCCACTCGAATGCCTCGGAGCAATAATCTAGCCGAGTCCTCTTCCTACATGCCGATCATTGTTGCTGTCAGTCCTGCAGTGGCCTGTCACTCGCATTTTTTGTTTCAAAGCTGCTAATTTATTCATCTTTTTCGCCAGGCACACTGCATTTAATTTGTGATGAAGGAAGTAGAGCAGGACACAAAATGTTCCCATATTAGGGTTACATAAAGTTTAACTTTTTTTTCCCTCAGTGTAATATATGTATAAAGATGAGATGCCTTCTGGCTTTGCAGGCATTTATCAGCAGTTTTGCAAGAAAAAAGGAAAATTAAACTGTTGTCTTGCAACCTCTTAAATTACACAAGGAAGGCGCCGCAGAGCTCCTTTTGTAGAGTCTTTCTTTGTCCTGTTTCCAGAGAGGCGAGCCTGCCTTTACAGTTTGATGCGATGGTGTGTGTTGTGTACTGCCTCTAAAAAATTCAAAGTAGTTCTTGATATAGTAACATCGGTTATCGGGTCACATTAGGTCAGTTGTGAAAGGTTGCAGTTGATGCGCTGATACTAAATCTTGTATATTAGGATAAATCCTGAACTACAAGAGGTGACTGTTTTATTAGAACGGGTGTTGTGTAAGTCACTGCTATCTGCTGTTATCAACACCTTGATGCAGTCACAGTATTGATCCTTCAGTACAATAGATTTGCTTTGCTGTCTTTTTTCCTCTTTTTTTGCTGTTATCATTCGCACCTGATCTGAATTCATGCCTTCACCTCAAAAGAACCTATACAACAATTTGATATTGTTGCAGTTTGATACAGAGATTTTTTTATTCGAGTTGAATCACTCTCAAATAAAATTGCGAAGTTGAGCAGCTGACTGATTGTACTTATTCGTACTTCAAATTGGAAAAAAATAAAATCATTTAAAAAATACCTGTAGTCTCACACTTATTATTTTGCAAATAGTCGATAATGATAATTTTGGAGAACACAAACATACTGAAGCACATAACTGAAAAGAATTTTTGGAACATCCAAAATTCAACTCCCATAATATCTGATAGAAACAGCGATAGAAGAGATAACTATCTAGATTCAGTTTTTAGGTATAAAGTGATTAGCTCTTGCATTAATGTATGCGACGTTTCATGTCGCATGAATCAAGCTCACACGCTTCACTGAAAATCATCCCTGCACACTCGTCGTCTTGTGTGTCTTGAGAATCCCGAAGCACCATGGAGTTTTTCTTTGATGATGCTTCCTGGCACATGGGTGTTGCACATATTTATTGCTCACTACCATTACAAGCCGCATCAGGGAAGCTTAAGATATTCCCACAAAATCCCCCAGACACTCTGTGGAGCTGATACAGCACCTGTCGCCAGGATGAAGTGTGTGCACGTTACTTTGATGGGGAAGATGTCAGTGGCGCAGTGTGACTTGGAATATAACCACCAACGAGCTGGGAGCAAAGATATCCATGCGAAAATACTGATGATGTCTATTATATTGAGCGCCCCTGGGAAGGAAAAAAAACACTAAAAATAAATAAATTATATATGGATGTATATAAATACACACACGCACACACACACACACACACACACACAGACACACATACACACACACACACAAACGTCTGTGTCTGCGTGTGTGATGTATGTTATCTTACGCACAGACTCCTGGACACAGGCACTGCTTAACAGTCCCACGTTGGCTTCAACCGCAGCACCACCGGCGGTGACATACTTTCACCATTCAGTGCAGCGGCAAACAATTTCCCCCCACACACATATTAACAGTGTCTGTCACATCACTGCACATTTCTGGCCCATTTTCCACTTGATGCAGTGTGTCTGCTCTTGGTATAGGGGCAGCAGGTTAGGCCTCTCAGCTCTCCGTGCTGATGTGCACGAAAAAAAAAAAGTTGACAAATGGCTTTTGATGGAGGCAGTGAATGGCGGACGATATTCCCTTGCCTCTTCTCAGAGCGGCCCAAAGAGCGCAGCGTTAAGTGAGAGCCGTATGTGGCAACCTACAGACTGCTGTCCTGCAAACACCGATGGGTGAAAGCTTCACTATGATTGAGAGTCAGATCTAAACAAGATACATCTCACCTCTTCTTTTGCAATCATAGACACGCGCAGAATAAAAATCAGCTGTGTTCAAGAGTGTTTTTTTTTTCTTCTTGGCTTTTTCAGCCTTGGGTTGTTGGATAATTAGTGTCTTGTTCCAGTGCTCTCTCTTGCTCTTTGATTTGTCATGGTGCCACACACAGGGCCTCCTCCACTGGCCTAAAAGCCACAGTCCCCCTCCAGGTTGAGTGGTTTCTTGTGCCGGTCAGCGAGGGCGAATTTATGTATCGACTGAGATGAAGGAAAGATAAAAATGTCTAAACCGCTTGAATGCAACCTGATCCTGTGTGTTTCATTTGTGAGGATTTGTGCTCCAAAAGGTTAAAAGAAAAAAAAAAAAGGGGTCTCCTGGAGAGTAGAGTCATAGACGGCTAAAACGGGGGCTCGCTAGACTCTGGAAACACCATTAAGGCTCCAATTTGTGATAACTTGCATAGAAGAAAAGTTTCTAACATACAGCACAGTGGTCCTCTGAGACAGCGGTTCTCTGACAGGGTGTGTTACTACCAGCGAAAGGCTTCACTGTAGTGTTTTAGCGAATTAAAGATCAGAGGGGGAATCCTGGGCCTTTTTTTTTTTTTCAAGCAATCTGGGGGGCCTCCGGGGGAAAAAGGTTCAGAGCTACTGCTCTAGGAGCAGTGATTCAACACTTCTGGGTTGAGGGATTAATCAACTATAACAAGATGCAGCTGGTGGAGCTGTGGACTTGTTTTCTGTACTGACGCTGATCATAATCTTTATCTGACACTAACGAACTGCTCCGAGTATCAGAGCAACTATTCAGAGCGAATGCAAAAAATGCAGCTATCACTACAGGTGGCTGATATAGAGCAAGATTTAGTCGCTGGCAAGACAGAAATCCAGCGTCAGGGTTCAGTCCAAACATATTAAATCCTCCAAATGATGATTTAAAAAAAAGAGAATTACATTTTGATTATGTTGTTTTCGATCAACGTATTGTTGCTGTTGGATTTAAAGCAGAGCTGAAAAAAAGTTATTACACTGGCAGCGCCAACGTCCAGTCCAGAAGTGTGATTTCTTCAGGGAAACAGAAAAAAAAAAAAATGGTATTAAGTTACTCTTTAACATGCAGGGTAAAGTTTCTCCATTTAAAGGCGAGAAACAATCAGAGTGGAAAAAGATTCGGGCAATAAAAAATCCTTTATGAGTCTTAAACTAAAAAGATATATTTTGGATGAAGAATTGATTCTAAATTAAACTGCTATTGAGAAGGAGGACTCGTCTGGAATGAGATCGAGGACCGCTGACTTGAATAAATGTTAAAGTATGAATAAAGAAGGAAAAGACTGGGGGGGGGATAATAGAGTACTAAAAGTTATTGCTAAATATGAGAGGTTGAATCAGTCAGTTTGAAGTTTCCAGTAAACATCTGACATACAGGAGGACGGGTCCTCTCTCCCATGTGAGACGCAAGTGCAGCGAAGCTTTGATGCTTGATCAGAAACATGTGATATTTTGGATCATCTGCATGTCCACAGATGCGTCGCCACACGTGTTGCGGCACGGCCTCGCTTTGTTGGAGGTATTGTGATCAAACCTCATCACATCATCCACCAACACTGATGTTATTTCTTGCCACTCAAGTTGTTCAACCCAGTTGACAAGCTGCCAAGCTTGAATAATAGTGTCTTCAGCTGTTTCTCAGTAGGAGTGTGTTTTGGTTGCCGCTGCCCTGGTGGGCTCCTACTCGCGTAAACAAAAGAAAATGAGAGTAAGATAAACACAGCAGCTACACTGTCATGAAGACTTAATAACAGACATTCACTGGTCCCTCCGATCTGAAGTACTCTCACTATAGAAACACACTAAAGCAGCTATAAACATGTTTCTGTCATCTGTGTGTTTTTATATTATGTTCTTGCAATGTTTTGTACATGTAAAGTCACTGACTCCCACATCTCTTTAACGACATATTTATGCATAACATGTGATTATGGTGTGCAATGTCGAACATAAAATGAGAGCAGCATTATTCAACAGCCTTGCATCTTGTGATGGTTTTAGCCAAATAGACAATTTTCTAGTTTATCTTGAAAAAGTATTAGAAACTCGGAAATGTTGGAAAATTAGTCTTAAAATTTGTCTTAAGACCGACGACTTAATCATCATGATGTGATATCTCACAGGGACGAGGTCTGAGCAGCAGGGATGTTTGGCTGACATGATTTCATTGAAACGGTTAAATGTTTATCTTCTGTGTGTTGTGATACAAAGAGCGACTCTCTCCTTGGCAACAACAGTCGGTGTAACAATGTCTCTGTACTTTTGAATCACAGCCCGCAAAACATGTAATACCACCTGCTTCCCTGTGAAAGAGCGGTGGTGGTGGTGGTGGTGGTGGTAGTGGGGTGGGGTGGGGGCGCTCTTTAAGCTCCACAGAATGCCTGAATGGTGCTTCGATATGTTGTGACACACAGGTCATGAAGCATTATGGTGATGACTGAAGCTGTACTTCATTCAAGTGAAACAACCGTTGCCGTACACACCTGTGGTTGGGAGAAGAAAGCGGCAATCCACTCTCTTTTCTCACTTTTCTTCCTGACACACACAGAAATGCTGATATTGTCAATATTAATGTCACTTCTGTGCTTTCTTCTTCTCCTCCCTCACCCCGGACTGTCGGCTTAGCGCCTGTGTCATCACACTAATGGTGACTGACACCGGTGTAACATATCAACAGTCGAAGATGAGCCATTGCTCGCTGCTTGCGATTCCCAAAGCATGTGTCATCGCAGGCTCACTCCTCTTGTCCCTCTCTTCATCCCCCATGTTTCTATTATTATCCTAATTATAATTATATAATGTGTAATCTCTGTGCCCAGAGTGACTTAAAAGTACACACTCTAAACCAGTGTTTTCTAACAGAGTTTGAGGAGAGGAGCCCTGATTATAAGCCTGCACATCGCGTTGCCACCTGTCTTTCGACTCAGTCATCGCAGCACTACACTGTAACCGTGCCAGCCTTATCACTGCATTAATTTAAGTGATGTGTAGCTTGGTTGCAGGTTTTTAATCGGAAGTGTGTAGCATCGCTATGTCGAAGCGAAATGCAATTTTTTCGTAAGCAAAACCGATTTGGAGGCATTATTTTTTCTGGTGCGACGGTTTTATTTTCATATAACTGCCGCGTGGGAGGCCATTCATATTTTTAATTAAAATGGGGATATTTGTTCACAGGTATCAAAGAGATTGGTAACGCAGCCTCACTTCCCATTGCTTTCACTTCATAGTATGTTTTTAGGTGGGCTTTTTCCATGACAAACGTGGTCTTCAAGAGGAGTTTTACTGTGTCGTCAGAGAGGGTGGACAGTGGAGGAGGAGGAGGAGGAGGAGGAGGAAGGACACAGGTGAAAAAAGTAAATCCCCGCCATCTTACACAAGCACTGCGTCTTTACAAACACCTGGACATGAAGTGACTCATCACTAGCACGAAATCTAACATCCCAGTCATCTCATTCTGAGCACGTCCTTCACAGATCAGGTTGTATTTTCAAGAACGTCCAGCGCGTGCGTTGCACCTACGCGGGGCCTCGGGAGATTCACCAGAGGCTGTCTGCACACAATACCTCAGCGAGGCGCAGCGCAGCGGCGAGAGCCCTGCAATGACTTTCATTTGCATTGACATACGACTGTGGCTTTGTTTGCCAGCCCCGCTCTGCGAATTGCGATAAGCACGCATAGCTAAAAACAGCAGGATTAGATGTGCCTCACTTCCACGTGGTTGCAAGGCTCCTCACCTGCTTCTCCGTTTGCCTGGTTTTATGCATCTTTGTCTGAGGAACATTTTGAAACAAAGAGCAGAATGAAAGGCAACATTCTTTTTTTTAAATTTTTGGTGTGAAATTCTTCATAAACGACACAAAAGCGTCCAGTATAATGTGGGAACGCCATTTGTCCTTCGAGAAGTAGCCTTTTAGAAATCTGGCATCTTTCAAGGGTCGGTGGGCTTTAGCCAGGGTACCAAAAAAAACAGCAGCCACCAAAAGGGATCGAAGGTGAAAGCAAACACCAGCTGGATTGTTTCATCCCAGACTGTCAATGTAGAGACAAAGCAGAAAGACATTTAATAAACTCAGCTGTCATATTATCAAAGGCATCAAGCTTCGAGACCTCATAAAAAATATTTACCTGCAATAAGTTGTAACATACAGCAAAGAGGGAAAATGAACAAATTAGGGGTTACGTGAATTGTTTCATTGAGAAAAGCTCATAAATAGCTGAAACAAATAGTTTCTTCAAAACAATTAAAAGTCAACCATTCTTGTTCGATTCTGCCCTCTTATTATCGAAGATATCTCAACAGACAGTTTCAAATAAGAAGCCGACCGTATTGTCGGTAATCCTTCAGGGCAGGTAGTGATCGACAATGTCCGGTCAAACATAGTTTTGAAAGATTACCAATATTTGCGGCTTTGATGTTGACAGCTGACTCTTTCCTCAAAAGCCGTGGCAGCAATTTTCTTGCTGGAAAACAGCGGTGCATGGTAAACTGCCTGGGTTATGCCCCAAAATAAACAAACACATCACGACCATTTCCTCCAGTACGGTGCTGAGGCCAATTCAATTACAGCCTGGCTTATCCACTGGAGCCGAATGTAGCTCTTACCCCCACGTTTGGAGGTGAAGTCTGTGGAGAATTGAACTCATTTTGGTGGGTAGCCACAAGAGAGCAGGTACTGAAAAGCCCAGCCCACACTGTCTTTTCAAAAGAAGCCCCATAAACTTTTATGAATAGTTTTTCTTCCCTAAAGAATGGTATTTTTTTTTTGAAAGCTTTGATTCCCGTCTTAAAGAAAAATGGCCTCGAGTTAAAGAGTTTCCAGAGACTGAACACAGAGAGACGTTGTAGTTCTTCGGTTTGTTGCATTCCTTTATTTTTGTATTTGCTTGTAGCCTGTTGATAAGACCTAAATAAATGACGTTGGACAGGTGCGTGAGGAATTAATTGAGGAGACTTTACAAACTCTCACATATGATGCTTGAGCCCTAAATGAGTCTAAACAACCTTGGCCCGCTCGTCTTCATGCGTACTACAAACCACATTCGCGCGGCCCTTCGGGGACTTCGGCTGGGGAGAAGATGAGAGGGAAAAAAATCTGAGGCATCTAAATTGCAGTTGGTCTCTGGATGCTCCGCAGAAGTCGTATGAAAGCGCACAGTCAAGAATATCATAGCGGCATGCCCTCTCATGTTCCCTCAGAAGCACAGGACTTCATTAGCGAGCCGACTTTTTTTTTCATGTCATTCAGGATGGCCGACTATCCGTCTACCAAATTTAAGATCTGCGAACAAGCAAAAAGATCACAATAACATCCATGTTCAGGAGTGTCTTCAGACGTTAAAGTGTCAGGGAGTATTTCAGCATTTGTTGTTTTGCACTGTGTAGTACTGAGTGTAGTAATGTGAATCAACTAACCAACTGGCTTGCCCTGATCCCATGAAAGAACGGTGTATCATCAAAGGAACATTTGCGATTCCAGATCAATCAGAAAATGAGCGATCGGCTGCTGTTGAAGCATTCTCGTCTTCACGTTAAGCTTTTGTTTTGCTTTTTTGTTTCTACAAAGGCAACCGAAAGGTTTAGGCTTTCCATCATTCAGTGCTCTTCACATTTAATGTCACACATTGTTTTTCCGCAACAAATGGCAGTCAGTGATGGCTTTTAGTCTCTGTGCTCGATTTAGATTCGAGAATTTACCAATTTGTCAGTCTTACGGATTCAAAATTGGAAGGACAAAGGAGTAGATGATGCAGTGAAGCGCTCTTTCTGTTGCTCTCTGTAAATAGAGTGCACAGGTCTGAATAATGAAATTCATTATCATTTCAAAAGAAATGTCTTTATCTGAAAATCTGAGCCTTTTGCTCATGCAGAACTAAAGAAAATGACAAGGTCATGAATCGCAAGAACACAAGAAATGTAACATTTTGGAGCCTTCCTGCACGCTGTTGCATTGCCAACTGTTACGTAAAAGTCCTCTGTTTTTGGGAGATAACACCCGTTGTGTTTGCGGTTCCTTGGCTTAGTGTTAAACCTATTACATCTGGTAAAGCAACAACTAAAATGGTATTTTACATGTTGTTGATAAGCAAAAAAAATTGCTATGCCACAAATCCAGAAGCACAGCAGTGACAGATGGTGCACAATAAACTTTTACATCGTTTGGTGAGGGCGAGTTACGCACAATTGAACAATTGTCCTAAATGCTTTGCAACACAAAGGTGTCAACCCCATTACTGAGTCAGGCAGGTCGATTACGAACTGAGAAGTGATCAACGGACTCCCAAATGAGAAAATGTCCTGGATGCCCAAATGGCAAAATTGTGTAAACTTAAATGCCTTTTTTTTCCGAACTTGCCACCTTTGCTGGGACTTGCTGGTTGGTTGTGAACCGCCCTTGTCTTGCATTCAAAAACATTTAATGCCGCCGGGATCCTGAAGAGCGCAGCCTTGTTTTGGAAAAAAAAAAAAAAGATACAAACCCACCTGTACCCTTTAACACTGACAGTGAGTGTTGGAAGCAAAACAAAAGTGTCAAAGTGAGACGAAAGTCCTACTTTTTTCTGAGTTTGGAAGAAGGTGTGAAGGTTGCAGACTCTCTGAATATTGCGGATTGTTTCCTTGCCTTCCACCCAGGTCATGTTACGACTCGTATCGCACCCCTGCATACGGAGTAGTGAGTTAAACCAGTGAAACACTGACAGATATATGGTTTGAAGCATGGATGAATATTGGTTCGCTTCCAGTGACAGAACGCACTGTATTGTTCGGCTGGAGCATGAGATAGGTTCTGGTACGACATTACTCCCTGCACATTCACACCTGCTTTATTTTTCCCCATCACTCGCCGTCGTTGGACTTTTCTTTTCCTTCTGAATCGATGTCCTTCAGCTTTTGATTAATTTCCGATCCATAAACAAATCCTCTCGCAGCAGATTGTTGCAGCGGCGTATCGACGTTTGCCCGCGTGACCTATTTGATCAGAAGGGAGCAAAATTTGGCAAAAGCCTCAATAAACAATGAGAAAGACACAGTTTTCATTGGAAAACATGTGACCTCTTAGCTTGATTAATGACTCGAGCTTGCTTTGAAGCATCTGTAATCCTGATTACATTATTGCGTCCTCTGCAGCATCATTATCCTCATTAACATGAGTGTGCTTACCTCCCATTCACTTCTGGGAAATCCTTTGCTCAATGTATGTTAGATTTTTGGTCTTTTGAGTGTTGTCCAAAGTACAAGGTCTTCATTTAACACACCCAAGTACGATTAACTGCCTGGAAAGATGTATTCAGGTGTTTTATGGAAAATTCAGCTTTTTTCCCTCGCTATAATTCAAGCTTGTAATTTAGCAAATGTGCCTCTGTGCTAATACCTCATCATCGTTTCCCCATGAGTTTGTGTCAGGTCACAACTCGGGGCCGCAGCGCCCGTCCCTCCGTGGGATCTGTTACTGTAGCTCCTTTAACCTACTGTAGAAATTGTTACACTTGAACCTGACACAGGTGCACAGAGGTGACTTTGAGAGAGATATCTCAGAGGTTGGGGGGGAAGAATTGAGGCTGCAGAGAATGAGATGCCAGCTGCAGATTTACACGCCTCCGCTGGCTCACTGCACATCATTAAAGCCAGAGGCTGCGAGCAGTGGCTTCGTCTCTGTCCCAGCCCACACAGGCTACATCAGGGCCCCACACGCTGATTTATCTCAGCTGTCTCACTGAACGGCTTTTCCCGCCATGAGAGAGATGGGGGCTGACGAGATTTACGCATGTATATGAGATGAAATTCATTTTGAGAAGAGCACACGCTTCCTGTGACAGAGGAGGAGGGTGGGGGGAGAAAAAAATTCTACTGTTTCCATTCTTTCCACCACATGTCTCGTGCCATACGCAGCCTCACACATTCCCAGAGTGAGAACCGGTGATGGATGTTCATGTGTACAATGTCCCTAAAAATACTCCATTCACGCCAGTATTAAGTCCCTGGTTTCCATGCAGCCCCGTGGTTGCTTGAGCTACCTTTGTGTCCATTGCTTGAACACAAAGCTGTCTTATAAGGGTCTTAATGCTCTCGACTACTATACGCTGTGAAATGTCTTTATGGACAAGAGTAAAGCCCTTCTGAATGGTGTGCCAGCGCGACCGCAACTCTGAGCACACCAAGCGCAGCACACTGAATTTTTAATGGACACAACGGGCCGGTGGTATGTGCCTACACGATTCTATGGCGCCAGCTTTATATTAGCCGCCAGAACCGATGTCGGCAGCTGCAAGTTCAGAACAGCAGTTCCAGCAGGACCCCGGGGGACCCTCCCGATCCACACAGATAAACAAGTACCGGCCCAACAAGCAGATATTGTGGAAACTGAGAGGCGAGTGAGGGTGGAAGTGTCGGCCTCATGTGTCTCAGAACCATCAGCGAGGAAGAATAAGATGGGTTGGACAAATATCAAGGCCTGAAGGAGAAAGCTGTATTATAAAAGTTCCCATTGGTGGTGGAAATATTTGGAGACGGAGAAAGGAAAATCCAATTTTTTCTTCCATTTGCTGTCTCGAGAAATGTTTTTTCTCTCAGCAAAACAGCTTGAAAACTCAACCCTTTTTGGTACTTTTACCAGCTTTCACAACACATTTGGCCATTGAAACAAATTAATGTACATAAGATTTTTCATTTGTATTTTTTCCTTGAGGACGTTAATGAAATAACACTACTGTTTGCAGTTGTTTTTCTCTGGGAGTCAATAGAAATTGTACCTCAAACCGCATATCATGAACATAAAGCACTGCAAATTTTTTTTCCTGTGATGAACCTTTCGATCATCACCCACTTATGTTGATTATCGCCAAATATCAAATCCCTAAATTGGACTAATTGTTGCCCAGTAATTGCTGAAAATAAATTCCAATTCACAGGGCTCACTTAGAGTTTGAGAGGAAATTACAGTAAAGTAAACAGTCAGGTAGAAGCCACTGGCCAGCTGGCACGGTTCTTATTAATAGTAAAACTCATCCGTTCCAGTCAAGCACAAGCAGTGAGTTGGTGTTTTATGAGCTAGAATATGGAATTTTCTTTCATTGGTCACTAGAATTTTGTTTTGAATGGCATTTTTGTGTGATTCAGTTCATGAATGAATTAATTTATCGTGTTAAGGATTAAAGGCAAGATGTGTTATGCAACACAAAAAAAGCCCTGAGATACTGGTTCTGTTAAGTACTACGAGCACAAATTTTTCATTCGTTTGCTCTACTTTAGATGTTAATGCCGCCATTTATCAACATATTACATTACATCCACCTGTCAGGCTTTCAGGTCCAACAGATGCAGAGTTTGTTACCTGACCGCCTCGGACTGCTTCTGTATTGTCCTTGTTCAGCAAGTCCGACCACAATACTGCTGTTTCTACATTAATTACTCTCGCAGTCCTGATACAGCTGACAAATGACTTTTTTCCCCTTACCGCCAGTGACATTCTGTATTCATGGTGGATAACGCGACTCTCAGGGAAGTGTCCCATGCAGTCTCTTCTCTCCACCCAGCCACTTTTTCTCATCCCTCAATTTCACTTTATCAGCTCAAAGTACAAATTGGGGCTTAGTGGCTTGATGGTAAATTGAAATTCATTGAAGCATTTACATGACATTTAGCAATGGTTGCATAATGCACGAATAATAAAACATGTGTCAAACGGAAAGGAATTCGCTCTCTGCCTTGTGCTATCTCATCATTGAGTCGATGCAAACGCGAGTAAGAAAGTAATTCCACATGCTGTGTGTCTCTGTAAGTTCACTGCTGTGTGTTTACGTGTCTATATTCAGTGGTGCATTTATATACAATATGTGTGGGTGGAGATGTACTTGAGAAAATGCTAATGCTGGCCTGATGGTGTGCTTGTATGCTCTCAGTCAAGTTAGTCATTTGCAGTCACTTTTGCTTGTAAAGACTAGACGTGCTAGATATTGATGGTAAATTGGTAACTTGTCCAAAAGCAACATTGGTAGCGGGAATATTCATAGATACATTTCAGTACTTTAGAGACTTCACCAATTTGTTTCAAATTGATTCTTTTCCTTCATCAAATGATATTTTCCTCTCTTTGTGACACTACACATGGAGAAAGTAACTTTCTGATGCATTTTTCAGAAATTCAATTCATCTTTATTCAGTAATGACAACCGTAAGTTCTTCCAAATGCTGAAGGGCACAAAAGAGAGGCTTTTAATCATCATTTCCACTGCACAGATCACACAGCATTAGGGACTGTCAGGAGTCGTTTTCTGAGCAGCTGCACAATCTCGTGAAATCACAGGAATTTCACAACAGTGTACTCAGCGTTTTGTTGAAGCCCCCCCCAAACTATCACAAGTCTTTTTTTCCCCATCAGTTAAACAGAAATACCATTCATTGATTGTCACTTATTGCTGTAACAACTTTCTTTGCATCATTCATGAGAGTGATTTGACGTCCTCCTTCAAACGGCCTTCAGGGAAATCTGGAGATTCAGTATTTGCACCTTATAAATTGTGATTTTTTTTCCTGTCTTTATTGAAAACCACCAGAGTCCAACAGGGCTGCATTTTAGATTAATTTAGGAGTAAACCTTAACCAGTCACGTCAGAAACACACAGTAGGTAGATGGGGGGAAAAAAGGCAAGAACCATATGAAAAATGTGCTTTACCACAAAAAAATGGAGTGTTTGGTGCATGAACTTATGAAAGGCAGAAGGTATTAGGATGAGAGGAAAAAAACATAGCATTTGAAGGGAAAAACAGAGAGATTAAGCAATAAATTTCACAAGAGGAATCCCAAGTCAATATAAAGGGCCCTCCAAGCCACATGGCTCCAGAGCAAGCAGGTGTTTGTGCTCTTATCAGGATGAAGTCACACAGTATCAAGCGTCCCCTTTGAAATATAAGATAAAATTGCCTGATAAAAAAGCATTTGATGTTGAAATAGGCTGATAGATGCACGCTGAGTGAGGCAAAAGAAGAGCCTTCAAATTTACATGTTGTATCCTTGAGATTAGATTCGAGATTCTCTACCATCTGTGGTAATTTTGTGCCGAAGACACTCAAGATTTGATCTCTGGAATCAGATGCTGCCAGTAGATTGCTTTATGAATTATTTGTATTAGTACAGTTCAATTATACATTATAGTATATCCGCTTCACCAGTCTTCCGCTGCAGATTGTTGATTTTTTTTTTCTTTAACGTGTGTAATTGTGACAATAAAAGCAATACAACTGTGACATAAACAAGATTTGAGTGTATGAGAATGACACGATTTCGAGTTGTATTACAAAAACAGATGCACAGCCCATTCGCATTTCAGTGGGATTAAAGAGATACGATGATATCGCAACGTAAATTATTCAAAACATCAGGGAGATAAAGTTCTTGCCTTAAACGAGAACTAAACGTACCATCTGTAGTCAGACATGTCTGGAAAGTTACGGGTTTTGTTATGAAGTCGGTGGCATTATCTCCTTATTTGTCGACGGCGCGCACGTTTATGCGTCCTACGGAACAGGAAGTCAGATTGCATGCTGCGGATTCAGGGAGAGGTGGGCTCTGTAACTCTATTTAGCTCAGTTCTGCAGCTGTCATTCCACATCTGTTAAACTGCCCTGTGCTGCGCGCCTCCCACACTCCATTACAGCCTCTCTGACTCTGTGCATGTACAATAGGAGTGCACTGAGGATAGTGGCTGCATAAATGGCAGCACTAAATGAAAGGTGAAAATGAGCGAGACCAATAACGAACAAAAGCGTGTTTTTTTTCAGGGTTTTTTTTTATCCTCTGTAAAGTAGCAATTGTTGTTTACATTGTTCATTTGGTTGGATTTTAATAGATGTAAAAAAGAGTGATTTGAATACGCCTATTTACAGATTTACCTCCATGAACTTTAATTACCTGGCTCTCTCCACATGTGTGAGGAACACTGAACTCTTCAGATAAATCCTCATTGTGCACAACATATGCATGCATGAGAGAATCCAGGTGTTTGGCGCGTGCGCTTCACGCGCGTACATGTGTGTGAGTGTGAGCTCTGTTCGCTGCAGCTGGCACACTGCTGTATGCTCCTCTACACTGAGGCACTCGGACAGACCCCTTCAGCATTAATTACTGCGGCCATTAATCAGACCAGCACAGATAGCTGTGTAATCCCTCTATAATGCAGTTTTCTGGAGGGGGCCACCAGTGTTAATTGGATTTGATTGGATACTGGTATGATGCTGCACACAGAACATCTTAAGGTAATAATTAGAAGATGGATCAATTGGTCCTTTGTGACATTGATCCTATAGGGTGCACTGCAGTTCCAGTGGTTGTTTAAGTTAAACTAAGAGAAGAATTCAGCCCTCAAGTCTGTTGCTAACCTGATTATGCCTAAAAAGAAGTAGGGCTTTTGTTGTTACTCCCTGTGAATCTATCGAAGTTTTCAAGATGACACGAATGATTCTAATTGTGCCATTTTTGCCAAATATTCACTTTTCACTCACTTCACTCTCATGGTGCTGTAATATAGTGCATCACCCTGCATTGAGCAAGTGTGCTGCATTTAATGTGGAAATGATCAGTGAGCATTACTTTTCTCCCGTTGTTCCTCGATGGCCTCTCGTCTTTTACAGACCTGAATTTAGGGCAGACGTGAGAAGCATTCCGCTCACACATCGTATGTTACCAGCCTGTCTGTGTTGTTCCAGTCAGCCCAGCCCCAAAATATTCGGCTTCCTGCAGAAACGGGGCTCTTTTCTGCACACTGTGTTTGCATGGTTTGACTGGGATTCCTTTTGATAAGGACAACATTAATGCATTCGTTCACATCCCGGATATATATACATATATACACACATACACATATAATTAGGACCCCTGTAATTTCTAAGTTAATAAATGCTGTCTTTCAAATTCTGTCTCTCTTTTTAACTCATTCCTGCCCGTCTCCACTGGTTCTCAGATGAAGCGACAAATATAGACCAGCACCATGGATGTGCATAAGTATAGAACATTTTCTACCTCAGGCAGCTCAACTTACGAAGCAGACTTGGAGCACATTTTGTCAGAGGTCTCGATTCTTTAGACTCGAGACAAGGTTTTTATTCTTCTTCGCAGTTCAGTCAGACAAACAACAAAACAACAAAAGCCCCCCTCCCCTGCAAAACCTATCTACAGATAGCAACTTAAACTTTACTCATAATGTAGTTGTAGCTGTCTTTCACAGAGTCACATCTGAAGGAGCTCCTCCTCGCGTCTTCGGTCCAGCGTTTCTTGGGGCATTGTCAGTAGGGTTTGGTCGCTTCACTGCTTCTCTTGGCTGTCAAGTGACGGCTCATATTCTCCACGCACAATTTTTCACAGGCCCATGGAAACAAAAACAAAACAAAATGAGGAAAAAGAACAAAAGTAAGTGGAAAGCAGAGAAGGGTTTCATATTTTCCGTCAGTGGCACTTTGGGGAATCCAATGTGGGAAATGAAACGATTGCTTAAAAATAGTCAGATCTGCTTGTGGAAGGACGGTTTGTAACTTGTCTGAGTTAGTTAACGCGGTCTTTGCTGTGATTTACATGGAGCAGAAATTTGAATAAACATGTGGTTGGGGGAGAACAGGAGAATAGGGAATAATCTAATCACTTCTTTTTGTCCATTTTTGTTCTCATATGTGACCTGTGGAGCCTTCCCCACAAAGAAACATTTATCCCAATAAAAAGCAAAATACCAACATGCGTGAATCAAACTGTTACGCGACAGGAAG
>JAUESF010000080.1:7478965-7493319 GCA_032274765.1 Malacoctenus tetranemus
TCCCCACAAAGAAACATTTATCCCAATAAAAAGCAAAATACCAACATGCGTGAATCAAACTGTTACGCGACAGGAAGAAACACAAAGGAATGCAAAGGTCTCATCACCAATTAGCAGAATATTGACATCAATTTAACTGCAGATGCATTCTTGATTTGTTTGCAGTGCTAAACAGCAGCTTCACTCTGACGCTACAGAGTTTCAGGTTGTAATATACCAACTTTTGTCCACTTATTCAACTTTCTCTCTGCTACCTTCATGTGAGCTGCTCTGTTGATATTCCTTCAAAATACATGTGAAAGATCAGGTTATTTAAGCGCAAATGTGTTAGATATATGAATCCTCGTCGTTCCCTTTCATATCCATCCTCATAATGAGATAAGAGTCATCAGGACAATATTAGGGATATTTCTCACTTGTTCATTTCTTTCAAATGCGAGCTTGAAATTGATGAGGTGGAATGGTTTTTCTAGTAGGACATATGCGGTGGGCTTTCCCTCTCCCAGTGCCACTGAGTCCCCAGCAGCATCAATCAATGTGAAACATTTTCTCCAGCAAACACAGGCTCATTAATGCGTATATAACCCTGAGTGAGCTCAGTCTGCACTGAAACAGCACCAGACACAGAGAGCATTAACCTGGCATTTGTCTCTCTCCTTCTGTATTGGTGATATTGATGAGTTTAGTTTAGCCAGGTTTTTTTCTCCTTTCTTTTTCTTCTCCTTTTTTGGCCAATTGAAAACATTTTTTTGAAAAAACATGTTTTTAAAGCAGGAGGCTAAATTTGACCTCATAATAGGCGGGTCGAAGCGATTACAATTGAAATACATGGAGACAAAAACATGTGAATCAGACTCTATTGCTTCTTTTGTAATTTTCCGGCAACCTAAAATGTGTAACAGGGAAAATAAAAAAGCAAATTCGTTTATCAGGCTTCATCACTTGGGGACCCTTAAAAGTTTGTAACAATATTTTAATAGAGACCGATCACACTGACCTTTAGCAGAGCTGCAGGGTTAATAGGTGCTTGTGCTTTTCAACAATGAACTTGGAGTGTTTGAGTTAAAGACATATTTTCCCACAAATTAGCATAAGTACTCAATCATCCATGCCTTGAATTATAATATAATCGGGCTGATTCTTACCAGTGGACCAAGGGAATCTAGTTACTCCTCACACATTTTGCTTCACAATAGAAGAGCACATAGTGTAAATCTACAGCTTTGTTGTTCAATGACTTCAGTGAACATGAGATGTGATTTGGATGCTGTTTGACTTTATAATGTGAAACAATTCGTAATTTTGTCATTACTGTTAGAACATGCCATCTTTTACAACCATAAAAATACACTGAAGCACAAAACAAAACAAGAAAATGAATGAAATGCTTTTGCTTCACACAACAGTCGTACACCAAAACACAGTTTCTTCCTCATGTGATGATATTTAATGAAATCTTTAAAAGGCCAAAGCCCAACAAACACATACTGTGTGACTGACGTCCGTGATGTCACAGAAGAAAATGGTTTGGTGGGACCCCTGCCGGACTTCAAGGTTCCCAGAGTTTATGTGATGTCTGTTTTGAAAGGTTTGCCTCTTGTTTGGCTGAAATACAGAGAAACTGTTGTGCTTCTTCTTTATTTTTGTTTTTCCTCATCGCTTCAGATAATCCATTTACTGTGGTCGACACACTAAAACAGTGTTTAATTAAAAAAGAAGGTTAAGATCTTAAGAGTTGAGTGTGAATTATCTCAATTACAGTTCATAGAATCCATCATGGACGCAGATCAAGATACACACTTGTTTGGAGACACTTCTACAAAGACACATCACAGACCATGAGGTCCTGTAGCGGTTAAACTACTGTTCAGTGAGCTCCTCTGTCCATCACTCCCCCTCATACGTGTTGTATGAGATACTTTGCACCTGTGATTGTCTGAGCCTGTTCGTTCTGGTGCTGAACCATAATTCTGCTGATGAAAAAAAAAACTCTGGAGCCAACATCAAATGCTCCACCATGCTCAGTGGTGCTCAGGTGTTTAGAATGATGTGCAGGAGCAGGAAGAACATCTAGAAGGACACACACACACACACACACACATATATATATATATATATGTTCTTTTTTTTTCTCCAGGAAAGAGAGCAATTATGAAAGTCGCCTTTTCCCTATCTTCTCAGATGATGAAACACGGTTTCTTGTCATGGTTAAACAAATGAATAATGGAGTGCTGATGTTTGAACAAGAAAGACGGTTTGTACAGAGTCTTCCCGGTGACTGTCAGCGCTGCTTTGTCAGCGCGGCTACTGCCGCTGCTTTCAGTCTGTTGCCCTGTGTCGAAGTGTTTGCATTTCAAAAAGCTGGCAGCGTCCTATTTTTAGGATGGGTATCAGTCAAGGATTTTGCCTGTGAAGTGTATATGCTACGTCTCACCCACACCTGCACATCCAGGAGTAAATGTAACACGTATAGACTAAATCTATATATGTTGTGTTTTACCTTCACTTTTAGAAGTCTCTTGATATGGAGATACTTCTCCACTTCTGTTGCCTTTTTAGCAAGCAGCTACAATATGACAAGGTATTTGATTGCGAATAAAGCCATGCAAGAATCACACGATTTCCCTCATGTGGCTGTAATAGAAAGAATGAAGGTTTATGAGGCCTATAAAAGTTAACTCTGAAACTCCTCCGAGTATGAGCTGTAAAGCCTTAACAAGATTTGGTATTATAGTTCAGTGCGGATCTCAACAGAGTTATGAGATGGGCTGGATTTATGCCAGGGACATTTAAGCTGCATTTAAGTTTCTTGTGACCAAGGTTAATTGTGTTTCTAAATTGGTCGACGAGGTATTGTTCTGATATTAGATTTACCGAGTGGAATATCCTCAGCATAGTGGATCTCCGGTGTTAGATTAGCGGGCAGTAGCTTGGCGTGGCCGCGGCAGACACCTACATGGGGGAAATGTACTAATCTCTAATGTCATCAGTCACTGTCTGAAATCTGGTCTTCTCAGAGGCTGCGGTTTAAACCCTAATGTTGGTGACCATTTTAATTTCCTCAGGTGTACCAGTAAGATTTCAATGATTCCATATCAATCGAGCGGGTGTATCATCAGTGCTCCTCATTTGTTGCCATGTTTTTAACAAAAAAGGTGATCAGAAGAATAAAACCCTTTGAAACAGCATTTAATTGATAAATGACAAAGAGCAACTTTTGGTATTTGCTTTTTCTTACGTTTTTGAAACGACAAAATGCCATACGAGGAAGTAATTTCACACTGTTTAGTTACCAACATGTTTGCTGAAATTGCCTGTTTGCTTAAATTACTCCGACAGCTGTAGTCTCGCGGGGGTGCTTATTTGGACTGGAACTGCATATCAGGTTTTAATATTGCAGGTTTCAATCAAAGGTTAGAGACTTTCCTGCATGAAAGAAAGTTTAAAAAAAAAAACAAGGGAGGTAAAGAAAGAAGATTGTTTGCCTTTACTGGTGCAGGATTGCATTTTTATTTGTTAAAATTGAAACGACTATTTCATCCTTGTTTTTCCATATTTGATGCAGGAAACCCTGACCAGTGAGCTTCAACCAACATTGATTTTACCATCGGGGCGTCAATACGGAGTACATGGATTACAGCATGGATGAAAGTGCATCTGCAAGAACACCTTAAGGTAAGTGAGGTGGCAAAACTGTGCAGAAACCATTTCGCCTGATTCAGATATGTTCTGTTAATTTATTTCTCTCTATTGAAAATGGTTTAAAGCAACCTGCAATATGAAATGCTCGCAGTCTGAGAAGTGGGACAAATGATGTCTCCTCATGTGTGTCTCTGCGTGGGAGTTACCTGCCTTGTGAGAACCAGCATGCTGGTAACATTTTAAGCATGAGGATGTTGTTTTAGGGCTGAAACACAAGAAGCTTAACGGCAGCAGGGGAATTTGGACCTTTTTCATTGAGGGTCAGATTTCACTAGGTGAGAAGTATGTGTCGTTCTTACGCACTCACTTGCCTTCTTGAGTTTCTTTGTTTCCGTGTTGTTTTTGGTCATCAGCCACATTTTATCGGTTGACCCGACCGCCTTCTTAATAATACTTTAATCCTGTTTGAAAATTTAGTGTTTCAGAAAGGCAATGCAAAGGGCCAGATATAAGTATGCACTTATAGCCAATCAGAGTCTAAAAGATTTGCTGCGGGCAAAAATATGAAGTTTGGACACTTGTGAACTGCGGTGTCTGAAAGTTGTGGTGTGGGTTTTGTTTTGGGTGGAAAACAAGTGACTCATTTGACTTAAGTGTTAATTTCTATGAACGTATGAGAGTGCGCTCGAGTCGTTATCAGGCACTGAACTCATTGTGTTTGATGTCATTGGTTTTTACAGTCCAGTGCTGTGTAGTTTACGGCTATACAGTACAGGAAGTGAAAATGAAAAAAGCTTGATAAACTTTTAATGGCTTAAACAAAAATCTGCATCCTTGTTAGAAAAGATACTGAAGCCCAAACGAATGCACGAGGCTGTTTGTTTTTTGGTAAGTTGCTGGAGAGGGTAAATTAGGATAACGAAGTGACTGTGCTTTGTGCTCCGACACAGAACTGGGCACTACTTTTTAAGCAATTAATCACGTCACATTGCAGTGGAAGGAGCGCAAAGTAATTGTATCTTAAAGAAGAGATGGAAGCTCAGTAGGAAGTTGAAGTTTGCCTTTCCTCCAATTACTGTGTGCAAAGACTCTGGTTGTGCACACGAGGCTGCACAGAGCCAGAGGGACTCACTCTGTGGACTGAAAAAAAAAGAAACCCACGGTGACATTCGCCAGGGTTTCTACATGTCTTAGCAATTTCCAGAGACATAAAATGGGCTCTACTGATAATTGAATTTATCCAAATTTTCATCATTTCACCCGAATTAGCCTTCATATCATGTTGATGGTATTATTGGTGGAACCTTTTCACTCGCTGGAACCATTTTCAGGGCTCTTTGAAATCACTGTTTTTCTTCACTCACAAGTATCTGAGCTCATCATCCTTCAAAATAATATTTATACTCTCCCTTGGCGTGACCTATTGAGCCTTCATGCAAATATTCACTTACTTCGTAGGTTCAGGTCAACATTTTTCTTCTCATTGTTTTTCTGTGTTGCTCAAAGGTTTGTTTGGATTAAACAAATTTGCTCGACAAGAAACAGGAAACCAACGGTCTGCTGGTCGCCTGCAATCAAACCATGTTTACTGTCATCTCCTACGTTGATATCGCACATCTTTTGGTCAAAGACCAACGAGAACAGGAGCGCGGGCTGCGGATCATGCTGTACTCCCTTTGTCAGACGGCTGCCCATTTGTTCAGCGATCATGTTGTTCCTCTGCTTCTCGCCTCTGTGAACTTGAGTTGCTCCTCCAGGGTTTTTGGGGCCTGGTAAATATTCATGTCCGAAGGTGCCAAAAGTACTTTGAAAAGACGAGGCAATAGCATTCTTTTTTTCTTTTTTAGCCTGTGAGCAAAGAAAGACTTGCTGCAACCTTGTTCACAACGCAGTTTAAACTCTTGAGAAAAATATACAGTGTATGAATCTATACTTGACTAAATGTGCTTCATATGCATTGACATGAGTTGCAGAGTTGTGGTTCGAAGGTCAATCGTGGTGGTCTTTAAATCCCGCAGCAATGACCTGGATGTGGGAGGAGTTCAGGGAGAAACTTCTGGCAAACAGCATGACAGCTTGACTCTCTGTCAGAAGGAGACGGTCGGGGTTGTTTGGCCGTCTGATCAGAATGCCTCCTGGGCACCTTCTGAACTTTTACAGGCAGTCGGAGACTTTGCATTACAACAATTATTTCAAATTGAGCTGTGTCTGCAAAGTGCATCCCATCTGTTTATGTATGGATCGAAAGCCACGTTAAAAAAATGTCTCTAATCTCAGAGAGAGTCTAAAAAAGAAAGAGCCACAAAGATTTTTGCTGATTTTAATGTTATGCACAGAAGTGCAGCACGACTGTCTGCTCCTGCACTCTGTTTTGTCTCCGCTGTCGTTGTGTGGTCTAATTTTCTGTTCTCATCTCTTGCACAAGTTGAAGGGTTGTTTGCTAATCCCAAGGTTGGTAGTTCGGTTTCTGGCGCCGCTGCGAAGAAAATCAAAACACAAAGCATATTCACCTCTTTTGCTATTCAGGATGTATTTACCGATGGAATTTTTTTTCTCCCTGGCTTTGACATTTTTACATTTCTTTCATTGTATCAACACAGCATAACTTGTAGGAGTCAGATGAAGGGGTCAACAGGCATACTGACTTTTACATCTTTTATGGCATCTGAAGAAGCATTGTAAACTCTGAGCACTCTCCTCATCTTCCTCAAGATGCAGGAACCAGATACAAATGTGTGAAATGAGTCCTTGAGGAGTCTTGAGTTGATTCAAGGTTACAGGGTTGCAAAAGGAGACATTTTCTGTGTGGGCATACCACTATTGTCTGCAAAGGGTCGTAGCATTCGACTATGTACATTACTTTGAATTAACAAACCCTATTACATTTTACACCCTTTTTTATGGCTGTAATACCTTCATGTAAATTGTTTGGCAGAAGTTACCTGAGCAGAGCTGTGGAAGTAGATTGTCGCAATGGTTTCTGTAGAATGCAACTATACAGCACGGCACTGTTGCCTGCAAGTAACAACCAGTGTTGTGTGTGTACTCATTGGTTTGCTAATAAAAACAGCCATTAAAAAAGAAAGTAACTTGATAGATGAGTAGATCATCAGGTTCTGGTTTGGTTTTTTGTGAGTGTGTTGGTTTGTTTTTGTTTTATTATTATTTTCTTTTTCAGACACTGTTTTGTTCCCCCCCCAAAGAAAGTCCAAAAGTTATCATTGAGAATCAAAAGTCACCAGGAGGCTTTTCCTTTGTTCTGAGAAGCTTTTGCACAGGAATACAAAATGCGAGGATGCCCAACCAGATGTGCCAAATCAAAATGTTTTGAACAAGAAGCTGCATTCATGGAGGGTTTGTTGTGATGGCAAAGTGTTCAGTGGGGACAAACAGACTCGCTGCACACGGGCTGCAGCTCTGTTTCTTTTTCGTCACACAGGGAGTAATTACCCATGAAACTGTCGTGGTCGCAGTATTCCTGGAACGGTTTCACAGTGTCACCATACATCCTCCAGGTGTCCATTATTAAACATTGAACTCGCTAACCTGCGCTTCAGCCAAATGAGCACATCTTCTCGTCTCTCGTCTGCACACATTTCATCATGAGGAAATCTTCATGCAGGAACAAACTTTACCTGCTTTCATTTTTTTCATCACGATAGAGGCCGGAGGCGTGTCAGTTTCACTCGTAGCTGCACTGTTTTGATGAGATCAGACAAACTCAACCTGGACCAGTTTGAGCGTTAGGTATACTGGGATTTAAAGTGTCCTTACCCTAATGTGTAGACTCATGGTGTGAACAGATGTAAATGCATGTCATTATAACCTGCAAATGGGAAATAGCTCTTGGGCAACAGTACCTGAGGCAGGTCACCAAGTCTTTTTTGGTTGTTGTTATATATATATACAATTTTGTTGTTAAAACTCAGCTGTCATGGACGTCTTGAGAAATTCTGAATTGCATGCTGTGTATTAATGTTTGACAGCAGTTAGAAAAAGTGCAGCGCTAACATATTTGTGTGTGACGCTGACACTCCCCGATTACATCTGTTCAGACAGTGAAATTGGGCCACTTTTTTTTTTCTTCTTGCATTCTGTTGCCATATCTATTTAAATTAAACTTGTCATGCTCCAAATAAGGTGGGTGCCATAATACCAGAGTGAACCAGCAATGACTTGACAAGGAAATAAATTAATAATACCTCATGAGGTTGTGGTCAGCAGAAATGTCTGCCACCACTCCTGCCTGCGACCTCTTCCTCTACCATCTAAGAGCAAGAGAGGGGGCCGGGGGTGGGGGGGGAGTTAATACTTGCGTAGACTCAGCAGTGTCAGGCTTAAGTTTTAGGATTAGGTTGGTAAGAACCGTTTTTTCCCCCCGTAGATAGTCACGCAAGTGGGTTGCCCTGAAAGCTAGCATGTCGCTTTACAGGTGTGAAGACAGTATGGTTCTGCAACTGACGCAGAGATGAGCTACTAATGCGCGACCTTTGACTATGGCCAGCTGCAGAGTTACAGGGGTGCTGATTTACCTTTCCAGGCCAAGAATTTGTCAAAGAAACGGGTGTAAAGCAAGCAACCTTGGGAAACAGAAAAGTGAGTAAATCAACTGAACATGTATGCCCTAATTTCCTGCTATCTTCCGTGAGTATATTTCAATAAAATCACTTGTTTTTCCAAATCACTCTGAATATAATCTGATTTTTTCGGACAAAAAAAGAGCAGGTATCTAGCTCGCACGTCCCTGTGTGTTTCGTTTTGTTTCTAAATGGATTTTCAATGTCACTCCATGAACAACTCTTCTATTGGGACCTGAATTAAACATAATTTTGACTTTCAGTCAGGTTGGCACAGTCGGTTTTTGCCCGAGTTACAAAATAACTCAATGTAGGCCCATAATTCATGGTTTGTCTACCGTCAGCCAACACACAATGGTCTGATTGATTCCTCTTCGTGGGTAAAAGCAAAAGTTATTTTTGTAAAACAAGTCAAGGATGAAAAAAAATCCCCCCTCGCTAAAATGAACCCTTCTCTAAACATTTTATTTTGCGACATCCACGGAGGGTACGGCTTTGAAAGTCATGCATACAAAGTACACAAACCACAGAAGTGTAGATCACAGCCATCAAAATTATGCAATTAGGGCGGAAAGCGACATCTCTCAGCCTCCCTTGACAAATTTTGTTTTTATCGTAGACAAGTTAAAAGGCTGGGGATTTTCAGGCTCGCATGAAAGCAACATATTGAAGGTTATGCTACAGCTTCACGCTATTACAGGATCACTCATAAATCAATTTTTTAGATTTACAGCTATTATTTGTCGTTGCTTTCATCAGACAGCGACATTCGTGTTTGACAGTAATGACTTGTGCTTCCGTTTAAAAAAACAAAAAACAAAGCAGGAACATAAAAAATAAGTACTTTCAGCAGGATTAAACAGTCTATTAGAATCTCAGGCCACATATAGCTGTGCCTTTAAATGTAATTTGAAGAATGGAAAATCAGCTGTCTGGGCAGAAAGGAAAAAAAAACCGAGTGCAGCAGGGAAGCTGAAAAGAAAAGATGGTTACACAATCACTTCATCAAGTTTCAGTGGAAGGACTGTAGCAGCAGGCAACAAAAGGCGAAGCAGGCAGCTGCATGAGTAGTGGTTCCTACATCAGGCCTCACATTTCACACACAGCTCATACAGCTGTAGAACTACACCTGCTTGTCGAGATACATCATCATCTCATTGGCGGCTTGTTTATTTACACACTCAGTGTTGATCACGAGATTACGATCATTGAAACAAGCGAGGATTTTAAGATTCTTCACTGCTGTTTGGAGGAAAAGACTTCATTTAAGTATTTTAACAAAAAAAAATGATAAGAGAATTACGTTTTACACTAATCTGATTATGGAAAGGTCAGCGCAGTACACTGGATTAGATTGCAAAAGAAACTTTCACAGTTTCTCTGACAAAGTTCTGCGAGTCCATGAGGGCAGAGCGACTCTCAGGTTCAGTGCTGGTCCCTTCCTCTCATGTTTTGAGGCAACTGGCAGAGTTTATTCTATTGATTGCCACGAAGGTTTGAAATAATTAAATTATTGTCCAGCAGTTGCTTATCTCCAAAGAAGACACTGGGATCAGGGCTGCCCTCGGGACTGTCTGAGAAACTGTGAGATTATTTATCTTTGTATCTCTTTTTTCTAAAATATTGTGGCAGGTCATAAAAGGTATTAGCTCTTTGAGATTATTTTTTTTTTTCTCTAAAGCCACGATAGGTAAGGGGATTAAGATCCAGGCCTGTAGCTATTCACCAAGATTCAGGGGACAAACACTAGATTTAATAAATGTTTGAAGCAGAAATCTACCTTCCCTCCTTCAAATACACCTAATTGTGACCAGAGTGGAGTCAATGCATGGCTTCAATGCTCTGTTTTCTCAAAATGCTCACATTAGTATGAAAAAACTGTCTGCTCTTTTTTCGTTCACTTTTGAAACATTAAAATGCTAAATAAACATCATGAGATTCAAAGTAGTTCAAACAGTTTCCAACCAGCAAACATAAAGAACCGTCTCACAGGCCGAAAGTCCAAAGTGTGAACTGACATTGAAAGAATATTTTTACCTGTTTTGAACAAGATGTCCTTTGTCGTCTTTGTTTTTCTATACTTCCAAATAAGCCAGGACAGAAACGATTTTTCACCTTGGCAGTCGGGGGGCAGAGATGGTTACAGGGGCTGCTTTCCTCCAACAGTCTGTAGTGGTGTTTATACTTTGACCTTCTGGCACAGAAGCGTCTAACTATCTGACCCGAGAAAGCCTGAGGTTTGGGGCTGTTGTTGTGGATGTTGTGCGCATCACAAAATGAGTCAGACTCAACTACAAGGGCTTTGCAAGGCCACTTTCCCACTGGCAGGTCCTGGGGCATAAAGCCACATCACTTCTCCAAAGAGGCTTAAGGGGTCTGCAGAAGAAACAAACAGAGGCAGCAGGTGGTTTCAGGATATGTACACATGTGCGGCTCGTGGCTGTTCAGGTCATGTTTTATGGATGATCCCGTTTGTCTGTAATAATAGTAAAATGCTGCATTCAAGCCTCATTGCATATGTATTGTATTACCGTGCCTCATTTTTTTTTATATTAGTGGGATGCATGAGACACAGTTGGCTGCAGCTCAGTTGGTGGAGCGGGATACCTCCCAGTCCTCACTTCGGTCCCTCTCTTTGAAGAGTCAGTGTAACCGAGGTTGTGGAGCCCATTAGGAGCTACCATTCATTCACCGGTCATCTCTTCTGTTTTCCCAACTCGGGGTCATGTGGCGCTGAAGCCCACTCCAGCTGACATTAGGTGAAGACAAGACACACCCTGGACAGGGTCTCCAGTGCAAACACAGAGACAGAGAAACACACACACACACGCTCACACTTATGAATAACTTTGAGTCACCAATTGATTTCATACAGTACACATGTTTTTCGGTGTGTCAAAGGGAAAATAGAGAAAAATCCTTGATATGCATCAAGTTGCATGCCAACACTGCACAGAGAGGCTCTGCGAGGCCTCACCCTGATCACCAGGCGACACTCTTCCAGCAGCATATAAAGGTTCCTGTTGGTGAAGTCAAGTCAGGTGATTGTTTGCAATCTGCATTCGTCTCCAGAAGATTACCTGATACATTCAAACCGTTTTGAGTGTCTCAGCCAACAAAACAAATAATGCGCAGGTGACCTTTCTCACTGACACAGCTGATCTTCTGTAGTGGGCTGGTAAAACGTGGTAAAGGGGGAGTTGGGCGGGGTGGTCGAATAAATATGTATACTGCTGATTTTCTTCCTTCCCAAGCGAACAATTCAGATTCCATTGCATTCATTTTGAACTGGTGGGATCTGTATTGAAGTGACACAGCACAGGAAACCAGAGAAAAACATTTACCCAAGAAGCACATTCACCACCTCCTCACCGTGAATCCAGAGGTATTTCCCAGTCAGTCTGGCTCTCCTGGCAGGCCTCTGCTGGGAGCTGCCTGGAACGTCTCCTAATCAATGCTTGATTCTCCCCAACTGGCTCTTTTCAATGCAAATGAGCAGACTTCCTTCTCCGAGCTATTTAAGGATGTTTGAGCTCCTCTCAGTTCGTCTGTGCGTTAACTCGGATAGCCTTTGTTCCAAATTAGCTCCAGGTAGTCGGGTCTATGTTCTTCCCCCTCTGAGCCTCAACTGCAGCAAGGTGTAACATGGCATGTGCGCACTGATAACGATGAGGGCATGCAGGCGTAGCAACTATCAGCTCTGCCTTCACGCTCAGGTCTTCCTGTGCTGCAGTGGCTCTGCTGACTTGTTGTTGGGATCCATCTTTAGTTTAGATCCAAATGAGAACGTGACACTCGAGTAAACGTCTTTTCTTAATTAGATCGTTCGCATCCAAGGAAGAACAAAAAAATAAATCAGCCATGTTTTTTTCTATTATGCCACATCCTTATACTTCCAGGTTGCCAGTAAAAGCATTCAAGTTGAGCAACTGTTTCTTCCTACACTTATATATATTATATCGTATATGTATGTCTTATTTTATAGTGCATAGTATCTTTTTTTCTTTTATTCAAATTGATTACTCCTGCACAGTAAGCAGGAAAATTACTTCTCGAAGGTTAACAAACAAGCTTCAAGCACACGTTGGTTGATTGAATGATGATTTTCTGAATTATCATGAAACTATATTAACGATTAAATCACATTCACCTTGGTTCGTTTTGAGAGACAGTTACATTGTTTACAGGTACTAATTTAGACTTCACTGTGACATGTTGAAAATTTTAATATTCGACGAGTTCTTTAAAAATTTCAAGGTGTTTCCAGTTTTGTAAGCACCTGGTCACACTTTTTATGCCGCAATGCGGTGACAATGTGCTCAAACAGGGGGTGAAAAACATACAAAACTGAGATTTTAGCTTAGTTTTTCTTTCCCCGTTTTAAAGTCATAAAGAGAAGCAGTCGCAGCGTTGGCCATCGCTCAAAGCTCGCCTGACCTTTGCCAGCATTCAACTCACAGCCAAAAATTCAGCTTTGTAGCGACTTGTCACTGGAAGAAACCAACCTAAACTGCTCTAAGGGCTGTGATGAACACAGAGATAGTGATTGGAGCAGACAGCCATCTACCACTGTGACACATCAGTCAAGGTGCATGCTGTGCCACTTTGCTGCCAGGTAGAAATAGGTAGAATAAGGTTACCACATCCCTCTGGAAAAGTGGAACTGCGCTTGCAAATACATTTGCACAGACCCAGAAGCAAAGAACCAACATATTAACCATCAACAATGCTCAGTTAAAGCCAAACACAAAAGAGAAAAACCTTCGTCTTTTCAAATGAAACCTGAAGCGTTGAGATTTGCTGCATTTGTAACGGTGGTTAAAACAACTCCAGACCCATATTCCATCTGTGTAGTGATTATTCTGAATTCAGTGACAGTGAGGATTCAAAGCTCATTATTTTTGTATGGACAGTATTCCCGTCTATCGATTTCCTTCCCCAGCAAAAGCTGTGGAAAAGGTGAAAGCAACATATCAGTGATTACTGATTAGGGCAACTCAGATCCGGAGCTCTCCGCTACTGAGAGGCTGTCAGTTTTCCTCCGCCGCTTCATCCTTTTATTCCTGCCTGTCGGCCAGCAGACTGGACAGAAGGTCAGAGAGTTGATCTGTGCCAAAACTCTGAGGATTTTACCCCCTCCCCCCTTTCTCTCATTTTCCCCTTTCATATATGCAGATTCGGGACCTCCTAATGAGAATATGTTACTCCCAGATACCATCTGTTCCACTTGCACTCTGTATGGGAAAATAAAGAACATGTGACATCATTCCAATGAGTCTGATTAATCAAAGTCATTGCGTCGTTGCCCTTTTGAGGAGAGTGTCACGGACTGTCTGTGCTGTCTTCCCCGTGTTTAACTCAAAACCCAAGTGAGAGAGAGAAAAAAAAAAAAAAATTCAACCGGAGTGTTTGTGTTGGAAAAGAATCTGTGCACGATTTTCCCATTTCGCCCGGAGAAAATACCAACGTAACACCGGTAATGCATTCAGGTGACCACTCTACGAAACGTGGTTTGCTAAGCTGATGAAATAATGATGGGAATTTATGGGAGAATACTGTTTGAATGATGAAAGATAGGGTCATTAGGGTAAAGCTAATGGTGACTGAAGTCTGTCTGGAGCCCAGTTTTTGAACCTGATGATGCTATAAATACACAAAAACCTTCCCATACCCTCCATCTTCTTCCACAGCACTCGTGCACACGCACACACACACACACACACACACACACACACACACACACACACACATACACAATACCTATTACCATACCTTGACTCCCCCTGTCTGTTTAAAGCACCCTATAGAAAGATATGTATGGGGGGAAAATAGGTTGAGCTTAAAGTGTCATAGAAAAGGCAGCAATGCAACACCTTCTTTGAAGTTTTTTCTCATAAAATATTTGATGCTTGTTACATGGTGGAGTCGATGCTCCTGCTGTACAAATAGCTCCAACACACAACCCCTCTCTTTCACAACCAGCACTCCTAAATGAGAATTTGTTTAATTAAAAACCAAAAAAAAAAACCTCCTGAGTCTATTTTGCAATATGGTCAGCAGAAATTTTCAATTAGCTTCACATTGCTTGTTAGCCTAGTCACAAAATGAGGCTACGTAGCAGCAGAAACAGTAGCT
>JAUESF010000080.1:7498947-7519678 GCA_032274765.1 Malacoctenus tetranemus
GTGTGTGTGTGTGTGTGTGTGTGTGTGTGTGTGTGTGTGTGTGTGTGTGTGTGTGTGTGTGTGTGTGTGTGTTGCCCAGTGACTGTTGCAGAAACATAAAGTGCCCCCGAAGAAGCTGTGTCAGAGATTCTCTGCTATTGTTCGTGATGTAAAGCAGCCACAGAAATGGCTAACAACCATTAGCATTCATCGCTGCTCCTCTACTGTCTCCAGGTTGAAGCATCTTTGTTTGAGTATACCTTGGATGTCTTCCAGTAGCCAGTGAATCTACAAGTTAAGAGAGAGCAGCTCTGTAAGTTCATAGGAAGACAATAGATGTTAGTGAAACACGCCACGAGACATGCTGAAACTGCTTGTTTGAGGTCCATCTGTCTGGGCCAGTGGAGCTCTCTCCCTGTCTAATTATGGGAGATCTGCAAGCTGCCATTTGGTGGTATCGATTTGTGCTACCAGTTACACACAAGGCTCTGGCCCCTCAGGATGATGTCTGTGGAGTGTTTGCCCACACCGTGTAGTAATTATCGGCTCGCCAGCCCCGTTGTTCGGGGTATGAATGAGTGTCTACACTACAGGTAAGCCATTATCATCCATGATGTGTCTCTCCTGAGGTTTTTATGTCTGAGCAAAGGAGCATGCGGAAAAAGAAAGCGAGGGGCAGGGAACGCTCGCTGGTTGAACATCGGATGATTTTCAAAGCGTCTGCCTGTTAGAGAGAGTCAGAGGCATATGAAGGGGCAGAGAGGGAGAAATTAGGAAGTAATGTACCATGTAATTCATCCATATGTTTGTGTTCACCTTAGGGGGGGTGGCAAAAACAGATGAACACAGGTATTTAGATTATGAAAGTATCAGAGGGTGCAGGGTACTCTGCCTGCATTTATTGATAAATGTATTTATACCAATGATATGATCCTTTTTTTTTTTACTTGTTAGAAATCTGATATCCAGATATATTGATTGCCATATACAGTATGTTTTAAAATTGTTGTTTTGTTTTTTAAATCAATAGTAATTTCATCAGTGAGAGATAGAGCAACTTTTGACAGTTATTCTAACTGTCTCAGATATATTCCCGGCTTCTCTGATGCTTCTCACCTCGACGGGTCTTTGGGGTGATTGTGACGGTTTTAAAGTGCACCGTTTTGGTCCCGTTCACTCCCACGGCGCTCATAAGCAGTTAAGAGCATTACGGCTCTTCGAAGAGAAAGGGGCTCTAATGAACTTGCTGTGCACGACCTGCTCAAGACCAAACAAAACAAGTGCATTCTTATTGACAAATAACTCATGAATCCTGGGAAGCATTAAAAGAGACGATTGGGCTTTTTTTCTTTGAGGGGGGATTATATGAGTCTTAAATTGTGCCTAAATATGCATTTGTTTTCATACAATATGATCTAACTAAAACTGTTGTACCATTTCCAAGTCTCAGAAGAGTCTGTGGATTCAAAAAGCATTCAAAGTTTGAAAGACTTTAGTTTCAATTGCTCAAGTTCGTTGTATATTTTTCCGAGCTTTAGTAAACCACATGATACTGTAATCGGGATTTACACATCGAACGTTGTACCATCATGACCTCAAAGCTCATTGACCTTGCATTTAGCTGCAAACAGTCATTTCCTCACCTGAAATGAAATAATAGCTACATTTCGAGTGACAACCGAGTGTCCCTTTGCTAATTTAACACATCATCCCCTCAGTGCCAACGTATGATGATGGTCTATTTGTTGAAAAAAAACATCTTTTTGTTTCTCGGTTGTATTTAAAATGTACTTATGATGTTAAGAATATGTCATTGCTTTGAGATGAGACATTGAGGGAATATCATCATTTTTTAAACTTGCACTTTCTAAATAATGATTCCAGTTTGAATCTTGCGACAGACTTCCTTTGGCCTCTTTCAGCTCTCACTGTGGCTCCCGGTATATTGTGAAAAAGCACCAGACATTAAAAACAGGAGAACCCTCGGGGGTCCTCATACTGGTGTGCCAGCAGAGTGGGTGGGTGGTTTAAGTGAATGTTGGGATGAACATATCGCCAATGTTTAAGGGTCGGACTGGTGGAGGCAGTTTGATCCTTTAAGGTTCTGCAACACAGAAAATGATACAAAATAATGAAGGTATATGAGGATGTAGAGACTGATTGGCTTCTGGAAATGTGGATGGAACAGTAGGAGGACAGAAGTGTTGACCAAATTGAAAATAAATGACAATTGGACAGGGCGGGTGACAGAGGATGTTAGGAAAATGAAAAGAAGCAGACCTCTACTTATTGTATAGATTGAATTTTACAATGAATGTGCAGAGGCAGAACACAACAAACCACTCTTGTGAACCATACAAACAAGTTTGTTCTTTTTAAAACCACTCGAGTAGTTCCAGATAAATGTTGTCTTTATGTTGTCCTGTAATTAATGGCAGTTGATCATCTTAAAAGGAAATGAAGAGCTGTAAAGCATGAATCACAAGTGTTATTCGTTTTCTTTAGCTTGTATTTATCACTGAAATGGCACAAGGCACCTCCAGGACCTTGCGTAAAGGCACTGAACGGCTTCCAGCGAACCGACATTCATCTGAGACGTGGGAACGAATGGGGGCTTTAGATGGGGCCCATGTTTTCAGATGCAAAGAAGGGAGAGATTGAAAAGAAAAACCGTGATACTACTGAAATATACGAATCTCATTTCCTTACACCAAGTGTCCGAGAAGCGGAGCATTGGGTATGCACAGTGAAGATTACTGATGCCGTGTTGTTATTGCAGGCTGCTGGGTTGTGGTGGGGGGGAGCGGGGGGGGAAGAGGCCACGGGGCTTCAGCTGCAAAGTGATTCAGCTTGTGACTTGGCAAATCTGAGGCTGCTGCTTTGCCCTATATAGAACCTCTGCATGGTTGCAGCTGAGGCTGTGGGACAACAGCAAGTATTAAACAAATCTACTTTAAGTATACAATGCTCATTGAAGCGTGCGCGTGTGCGTGTGTTTCTGTGAGTGACTCACTGAAAGAAAGGGAAGAGAGAAAGAGAAGTTTGACTCACCTACTGCCACCCTTGGAGGCTGCCTATGTTTACTAATGTGCCACTTTCATGCATTTCTGGTTGCAGTTAAGCAGGAAAATGTCTGTGGGCCTTGCTTGATTGCGTATTTGGCTCACAAAATACTCTATGGTATAATACTGAAACAATTTTGATCCTGTTATTGAATGAAATGGAAACTACCAAGGCTGTCCACTGTACGGGGCCGATAATTAAAGACTTGCTTGCTTTTCATCGTTGTAAAAATACCGCACGCACATCAGAAAAGTCCCTGTTAATGCACCATAAAAGCAGAGTGCTATCTTGGTTCCAGGCCTGGGATCTGAAACCTCCTCAGGGGGCAGCAGAGATCACAGGAGGCAGGAGAGGCTCAAGGCTTTTCCTGTCCTGAGATTTTTCAAAATCAGACAAGCAGATGTCAACGGAAATAAAACGAGATTCCGACTTTTCTGGAGCCTCAAGCAGACTCAGAAGTCGCCCTCCTGCTTTTATTCTGAAAGTGTCAGTTGTTAGTAAGACTTTGTGTCTCAGTGTCTCAAGTTAATGGTCTGGCAAATCAGAGGTCGGAGAGGGATTTCACAGGCATTCTCAGAGAAGCTGTGGATTTTGGACGATTGGACACCAGTGGTTGTGTTTTTGTTTGTTTGCTGTGTGAGGGAAATTAACTAAACAGGATACATGCCTAGACACACAAGCGTAGCAGCAAAACAGTCTGGATGAATGGAGAAGGGAGTGAAAACAGAAAGGAGTAGAGCTTGAGCACTGCATCTACAGAAGGTGTGCAGTAAGAAGGTGTTTACCTGACGACCCCTTTAACATATTACACCTCCTGCCACTACTCCAAACATCACCAAAGTTGTATTTCATTTGAGGGTTTGTGCTATTTAAATGAGGTGAGCTGGCAAGTTCGAGGCAGTTTCAAAACTAGAAACGGAAACCTTACTTCAAAAACATACAGTGTTTGTTTGGACTTAGATGCATCAAATATAAGTAAGTTATATGAAATTACCACAGTCGTCACATTTCCTTTGGTGGTGGTTCAGTTGGCATCGGGCTTCCACGGCTTTATCAGCAGGGCTCCGTTTGGGAACTGGAGTCAGGGCAGACACCCTCCTGCATGTCAGCCAGTACTGAGCCTTGAAAGGGATTATGCCAAAAGGGCAAAGCTTAAATTGCTGGCAGAGACTTTGGGGAAATGGCTTATCACTGATGTCGGTGCACTTTTGCACAATGCCTTTTTCACCGGGTCAGCCTCAATTTCGCCTTGTAGGAAATATAGAGGCAAGAATAAGATGATCAGAAGTCAAAACAAACAAACCAAAAAATAATTTCATTGCTTCATTGTGTTGCTTATCATAAGTTTGTCACTTGTTTTTGTTAGCAGACTGGAACAATATACCAAGTACAACAAGCTGATGCGTTTGGTTTCTTAGCTGCATAAATTTCCACCCGAATGTAGTGCGACTCACTTGCATGAGGTTTGACATCCAGCTTTATGGCGACCTTCACCTTTTCAGTTGCGCTGCTCGAGTAAACATGGCTGTACAGCCGAATTCACGACTTGTGTTGCTAGTTCAAGTTGTGGCGAGTCGTCAACGAGAAGTTGGAAGGCAAGGAAGTTGTAGGTCACTGAGATCAGCTCATAGTTATGCGTTGCACTCATCGCTCGGTGCGATCTGCTCTCACACGTCACTTTTGAATAATTTCTTTGGGCAGAGACATCTGTTAGCCATCCCACTTCTCTCCCGTTTGTCCAAACAAAATAACAAAATTCATCATTGTTTTATAACTGAGTGTCAGATATCGAGTGAAAGTTCTTGCCAGTAGCTTTCTGTTGTGCAGTGGAGCAGCCTGTGAGCCAGAACAAACAGAGCAACGCCTGCAACCAACCATTACGTTTCACTGGGAACACAAGACAAAATGCCCTTCACATTTTTGGCAATAGCTGCTAAGTATTGACTCCAGTTCATCAAATCGATCGTCCATCTGCAGGCACGCGCCTCTGAAATAGTGGATTGCATATGTGTTTGATTAAGTGTGGACATGTATTGGAGGAATCTTTGGATATACAGGACTGTGGGAAGAAAATCCCTGAAATATTCTCCTCTCACGGCGTGGAGACCCAGATGAAAAATGATCTTGATGACAGAACAATAACAGAATAGTGCAATTGAATTTCAAAGCAATATATAAGGAAGATTGACTGTGCTTTGTGATTTGAGTGCATCACTATATGTGGCTGTGTGTGTGTGTGTGTGTGTGTGTGTGTGTGTGTGTGTGTGTGTGTGTGTGTGTGTGTGTGTGCGTGCGTGTGTGTGTGTGTGTGTGTGCAAGTAAAAAAAAAAAAGCTTTGAGTGGAAAAAGTCAATCAAAACCAACCAGAAAAAAACCCTAATAATTGTTTGTTTACTCTTTAAGGTTTCAGTAGCTGATTTTTCTCCCAATGTAGCAGTGTGTATTGTCAGCTACTGTCTCTTTTGGGTAATGCAAATGTGAATGTGATTCAGGTGAAAACTCGTCGAAAAGATTAAAAAAGAAGAAAGTCTGAATGAGACGACTGTTTGGCGAGAGGAGAGGCAGCCGGCGAGATCCTTTCCAGTCACCTACTGCTTAATGGTCACAGCGTTTCATGCCGCGTCTCCTCTGGATCCATACTCCATTCCTCATCTTGCTAATCTCTTTAAAATAGTGTTAGCTTGCCCATTAGACATTAGCACCAGCAGCTCTTTTGAATGCCATCATTTACCAGCCATTGATTCTTATTGTCTGTAGTTAACCAGACTGTAAAATGACCTTTCCGAGGACAAAGATGATTAAGGTAATCAGGAGTGAACCTCAAAGTGTTCAATTACTTCCAACCTTTCAAGGTGATACCTTGTGATGGCAAAATACGAACTCTTTATGGCCCCTTATGTTGCTTTTTTTCCCCTGAGCTCGGCACTGGTGATGTTTCTTGGACATGTTGAGACCAGACTCAGCACAGGACAAACCACCTGATGTGGGTTTCACTTCATTCTCCAGAAGTAAAGAGCCGAAGTAGAGTTTTAGTAATAAAAAGACAATTTGTTTGAGTCATTGAGCTTTGATGGATACATGCTCACATCCTTTTTTCCTTTCTGTATTACATTTAAAATATAAGTGTTACCGTATTCACACTAAGTGTGAATAAATGTGAAGTTTTAAGAAAAAAAAAAGTGAATTCATTGCTGACACAACTCCATAAGTATCACTGATGGTGATTTACAAGAGTGTTTGATGTGTGTGGAAAACGTTCTTTTCTCTGTTTCAATGTTTTTGTGGTTCCAGAGAGACTTTTTATGCAACACCTGGTTCAACTGAAGTAACAGTGACTCACAAAGTGTGTCAGTGACGCTCAAGCATGCACATTATGTCTTGTCGGTCATTTTAATGTGAGATGAGACGCTGTCACTTGTCACTCGATCACTGGGTTAATATGTGCACGGCAACCTGCTATTTGGTAATTCATCACAGCAGCTCCCGCGTTTTAAGAAAAACATACAATCTTATCAGGTCTGCGGCTCGAGTGCTGTGACCCTTTGAAATCTGTAAAATCGTTGGTAGAGGCAATTGACCGGCACCCAGCAGGGTCGTATCTCTTCCTGGATCTACACCGTGTTTAAACTGCTGCAAAAGCACGTAGTATTTTTCAATTTATATGCTCTTATTAACTCCAGAATCTCAAGATATCTTAGTCCTTTGATTTACTCGGCCTAAAAGACACATTACTTAGCGGGCTCGACCCCGGCGTCTGGTAATGGAGGATTTTTGCGAACCAACAAAATGCCAAACACAGGCTCTGAGACGTGCAGTTCCATGTAATGTTTCTTATTGATTCTATAGTCATTTATTGTATTTGTGTTCTTTTGTTTATCTGCCCCATGGCAGGCAGGATGTGAATTGATGGCCCACTCGATTCCCTATATGCCTGAGCAGAAAGACAGTCGCGCGGAGGATTAGCGTGAGAGAGGATCGGCCGTCACATCCAGATGCTGTAAATCTGCTCCCTCCCTCACATGTGAATAGGTACGCCATTGTCTGGAGCACTGCTTGTTTTGCATGAACAGAGGCACAGCCAAGGAGATAAACAAGCTGAAAGTGAGGTTACACCAAGTCTAAATCTGCTATGATACAGGATTACAAGGTTTATGTCATGCTTAAAGCTTTATCCTCTGATTGTCAGTCAAGATTTTCTCAGTGGCAAACTTAGTAAGCCTTTAATGGTTGTGCATTAATAGACAATTCTAGCAGGAATATGGGAGTTGGGAGAAGACGCGCAGCATACTGATGATCGACGATCACTAGTCCCACACTGAACTGTGCGCGATTTCAGTGCTTTTCCCGGGAAACTCCGTGTGGACTCTGCAACGTTCATATCCGACGTTATCCAAAACGACGCCTAAGTGCAGCTATCCATTATGGCTGAATGCCATCATAATTACAACACAACAATGAACGACTTAACACCTACACACCAGGGTCTGCGCCTTTGTTTCCTTGGTGGTTGGTTGTGCAGAACATAAATGTGTAGGTTTTCTGTGCACCTGCGGAGGAAACAGCCAGCCGTGCTTGGATTGTATTCATCTCACAGCTTCCAGCGTTCCAACAGAGAATATCTACTGATGCTAGATTAACACTTCAGGGGGAAAAAAAAGCCTTCTTCTTTCAATTAGTGGAGTCTCGGGACACCTAAATCTATCACAGTGATAATAAACAAGAGATTGAAATAATTGATTGAATATCCTGTGCAAAATTTCAAATTCAAGCGTAATTGCTTTAATTCCTTACACACTAAGCAGCAGGGGAGAATGTTGTTTCTTGCAGCAGAATGTATATTTGTTTTTCTATGATGGATATGAGGCACGCCGGCGCATGCTCACAGCTTTCATCTATGATTGAAGTCCGTGTGTGTGAGGTTGTGTGTATGTGTGCGGCGCGCGCGCTATTGATCTCCTACCTGCCTCAAATGACCCATAGCTCAAAGATCCACAGCCCTGGAGCAATCATAGTTGTAAGGTAAATGTTACATATCCACACATCTCCGTTTTTTTGCCGTCAGTCGTTCCGCGAAGGGAAAAAAATAATCGAATAAAAAGATGATCAAGAAAATAAAGCGCCTGTTTATTCGAGATCAAGCACGCTCGCTAAATATCTGTCTTGTTTCATCTCCGATGTTTTCGTTCTCCCGTTTGGACAGTGATGCACGAACAAACTACCAGACTTCACAGAGCAGTCGACCTTCTGATACGGACTTCAAATTGTACTAAAACCACGTTTCATCATGCTCAGTAGCACAAATATTTTCCCCCCCTCCCGATATTTCGCCCTCTTTGCCGTCAAATTTTACACAGCATATTTCAGCTGCCTACATCATCTTTGCATCACTAAATTTTGGTACTTAGTCATGACCCACAAAAGAAGTTGCGCACAGGCTAAAAGGAATACATAATTTCTAAATGCCCACGCACAGCAGGAACCAAACCTCTCATAACAGTCTGAAAGCAAAAAGCCTGGAAGTTTGTCAAATCATATTGACGAGCTGTTTATCATGTGGCGAAAGAGTGGCAAAACTTCACTTGACAATGTGTCGTGAAACATTTTATCGCCAGCCTTGAATCGCCTGGATCCCTGCTTCCTTTTATCCCAGGTGATTCCACATTGGCTCTGTCATAGGTTGATGAACCCTCGTATGACAGATTTGTCAGTTAAACTAAAGTGGTGGCACCTCCACTCACTTCCTAAGCAGAAACATTTCAAAATAAAAGTATTTGGCGGTCACCTCGGCATGTTCTGGTATTTTATCCCACTAGTTGGGAACCAGTGCCCTCCATACTTTTCTGCCATGTCTAATGTCATGACTAAAAGTTTTAATCTAATCATTTAGGTTGTGTTATTGACTCCTCTTGAAAAAAAAGTGGAATATTTCACCTTTGTGGATTCATTTTGAATTAGAATTTTTTGGTTTTGGTAAAAAAGCATTTGCTAAATCATAACGTGCATTTTATTCCCCATTTATTTGTAGAAGCTTTACAGTCTTTTCAAAGGATCATCACTGTAAAAATAGGCAATCAATGTAAGTGTATCTTGTTTTGCAATATATATAGTTCAATTTTCCCCGTGCTGAAGGAACTTCGAATATGACACTTTACAGAATCAAGACCTGATGAATTGTCCCTTCCTTTAATTCTAAAGGTTCTCGCTTTAGAGCGTTTCTGAGAGCAGGTGATTCCCTTTGATTTGGCTTCACTGCAATGTTTCGGCTAATCAAAGATGAGAAAGGCAATCTGTGGGTTGGCTGGGGTGGGGGGTGAAGGGGGGACAGCACATAACTGTTTGACAGAAGTAATTTATTGATTATTCAATGGTCATCAAAAGATTTGACTTCGAGCAAACCTCTGTGTGGGTCCTCTCATCCCTTGAAACACTGCTGAGCCCATGCAGCAGAACAAAGCCAGTCATCCAGTGGCGTTCACCTTCCTGCGATTGCAACTGAAGCAGCTTAGAGATTGTTGCTGCATGATT
The DNA here is from genome assembly GCA_032274765.1 of Malacoctenus tetranemus. Classification (NCBI taxonomy): domain Eukaryota; kingdom Metazoa; phylum Chordata; class Actinopteri; order Blenniiformes; family Labrisomidae; genus Malacoctenus; species Malacoctenus tetranemus. The sequence continues at coordinate 7,508,515 of JAUESF010000080.1, forward strand.
GGAATGATTTTATTTTACCCCGGCGACAGACGTGTATTGAGTGCCGGCATCAGAATCGGCCCAGAATAGAAACTACAAATTCATTCTTCAATCTGAAGCCCTGAGGGCCAAAGGAAGCCACGGATAAGGAGTACAGTTGGAGATTAGTGTGGATCAAAGTGGAGATTAAATAGGATGGCAAACACATTGATGCACCTAATTATCAAGTCTGTGAAATTTGATGTATTGCTTTGGATCTCAGAGACATTGTTTGCTGAGGTGTTTGTGGAATTTCCACTATCGGTCCTTCGCGCTGAACTAATTCTGCCGTTGAAATCGTGATTGTGGATGTTACAGTGAAGTCGGGGAGATCCAAAGACGGGAATCAAGCGTGAGACGAGAAAACACAAACAAGTGATGCGGGGAAACGTTCGCGGACCCGCGGATTAGCCGCGAGCCTCGCCGTTTCACCCCTCGTGCACCTTATTCAATTATTTTATTGCCACTAAGCCTCGCAGGGTATCAGTGGTGATGTCTCATACCCCCAAAAAACATCATGAATAATGAATGTCAAATCTCAAAATAAATAACACACATGATTAATGTATTCAGAGCCTATTTAAAGAGGGCAGCCGACGGTAGGGTGGCAGGCAGTTGTTGAACAGGTTGAGAATTAAACATTATGTGAGATGTTTGATCAAAACAACTATAAAACTAAAAGAAAACAACAATAAAGGCAAAACAAAAGTGCACAGTGAGAACTTTGACTTCTCTGTGGATCAGACGAAAGAGAGTAAACGTGCATTGAACGGTGCTTTGAGCTCACGCTTTGTTCACACGAAGCAACACTGAGTGTCTTCCCCTTTGGTGGTGCTTCGCTTGCCGTCCCGACTGCGCTGTGGTACGCACGCTCGTTGTGATTGACTGGAGGAGATACGGTATAGCCGACATGATTATTACATTATCTAAGTGCATCCCAGCACATGCATCATGCAAGGACTGACACGATAATACTCCCGTGAAAAGGAACGGATCATTGTGCGTTAAATCATCTCTCAGAAGCACCTCGCTGCTTCTCTTCTGTCAAAACAAACACTGTCTTTTTTTCCTCTTTCCAGAATTATTGCTGCAAAGTAATAACAGATAAAAAGCCCGTGATGGTGAGAACAGGAAAAGTGGCATGTATTTCTATGAATAGCTGCTTAAAGTTCAGCATTACTTTATTGTGGGTGGGATTTTTATGTTGTTATAACAAGGATTCCTCAAGCAGCAACAGTAAACTCTACCGTCACCGTTACTTAACTAAGATTTCTTACAGACCCTCTCCACTCTTGGAGAAAGTGGCTCCATGAGTCTTGTATGTGTCCTGCCCTTTCAGGGAACAAGGTTGTGTTGTTTACAGTGTGGCAGCACAACAGCTTTTTAACACTCTCAAAGGGCAAACGTGTCTCTCCGACGGTGCCTCTATAGTATTTAGAGCCTGTACTTACATCACCAGCACGTGCAGCTTAGACCAAAGGGATCCAAACAACTGTTTGCTCTGTTGTTTTTGTTCTCGAGCATATTTCTTTCTGCACATTCAGCTCAAAAAAAAAAAGAGAGAGCAATGGATAATAAATTGAAGGCAAAGTGTCAAGTCTCAGCTTTATTTTCGAGCGGACGTATATAAAAGGAGCTGAGTGGGAGGTGGAGGCCTGACTGTGTGCAGTGGAAAGCTTGGGAGGCAAAGTGCCTGCGCAGACACAGAGAGCGAGTCAAATAAATATGTTTTTTGCGCAGCAATTGTAGTCATTTTCGGTCTGAAGTCGTCCTATTTTGCTTGGTTCTTCCCCCTGCGTCTTCATTGTTGGTGCTTTTTACCTTTTGCTTCCTGTGCGGTCACCCTCCCTTTAGTCTCATCTTCAGCGAGTGGACTGCAGCTCAGCTGGAGTGAAAGTAGGTGACTGAGTCAGACTGCCAAGTACATTTCGCCTTCAGCGAGCAGCAGTGCCGCTGCACTGCTAAATGACGAAACGCTGTCCAATGAGTTTTTATGCATTTGGCTGAATCGGAGCGCGCAGAATGCCCCTGTATACCTCTGCATTCAGGCTGTTGCTTCTGTCAGCTGTGAAATCATCAATAAACGCCAGTGTGCCTGTTCCATTGGCAGCCATCAGGCCATAACCGAACCACCAGCGTGTTTGACAGATGAGGAGGTGTGCTTTGTGCTGCTCCTTTTTCTCCCTTCCGCAGTGTTGAAGGTGGTTGATTTTGGGGTATAACACATTGTTCCGTAACACCGCCAGTTTATTTTCGTATGTTATTTCTGAGCGGCAGACTGGCCTTCCTGTTTTTGAGGTTTAACAGGGATTTGCATCCTGCGCCGAATCCTCTGAAGTTATCAACACGTCGTCTTATCGCTGCTTGTTGACATGGAAACACGTACGCCTACATCTTGGAGAGCATATTCTTGACTTGCTGTGCGGACCTAAAGGGCTTTTATTTACTATGAAAAATGATTTTCCACTCACACACTGGTGCAGCTCAGTCTACCAGGTTGTTTGCCTTTTATTTTTTTTTCGAGTTTCCATGAACACACCGGCATCCAGCCTTTTTTTTATTTTTTTTTTTTACAGATCCACCCCTTTGAAATCGCTCATGGATTTTCTCCTTTTCTGATCTCATGTTATTGAACGACAGCTGCCTTTCTCCTTCCTTGAAATTACCTGTCAAATTTGACCAACAGGTGAACTCTTAAAGAGTGCACACGGCTTTACCAAGAGAAACTCGACCGATATAAAGTACAGGAATCATTTTTTGCTTTGAGAGTCGCGTAGCAAGAAAACATCGCAATGCAAGCTTCCCTAAATAGAGGGCCTGACATGGTCATCGAGTATATCCAAGCTCAGATACGCTAAGCTAAACCCAATGGTTAAACAACAATGTAGTCCAAGCCAACAGTGAAAAAGGCTATTATTAAATCATGTTGGCTCTCGACAGTCAGTTCTTCTAAACGCATTTTTTAGGAGTTTTTGGGAGTTGGAGTGGATCAAAGTGGGCAGACCCAGCAGCTCAGTTTACCAGCCAAACCTAACAATTACGTCTCAGATTTGAGGAAGGGCCCCAGTATGTGCACTGTCATCTCGTAGATGAGCAGCCTCTTGCTGTGGGAAAACAGTACTCTGCCACCATGCCACTCAGCCAAAACCATGTAGTCTCTAAAAACTACATTAAAAAAAGAGGGGGGGGGGGAATACTATAACCTCCAATGGTTCCATTAAAAAAATGAAGGCGAAATGAGATGGAGAGACAAGAGGGTGCAGTCAATGCTTTAAATCAAAACCATCAGGCAAGGCAGCCAGACTGCAGCATGACACAAATTACGGAGAAGAGCACTCAAAGATGACCTTAGCAATTATATGTGAATGATGTTGAATTGCTGCGGATTGAAAAGAGATCATACAAAGTGTTTCTCAACCTAAAAAAAAAAAAAAAACATAGCAAAGCGAGTTTGCGTATTTTCGTACGTTTCATTTCAACTCGCCCGTTCGTTCAGCGCCGCGGAGAGAGCGAGGCAAGAGGAAGAAGAAGAATGGAGTGGAGAGGGGGAGTTATTTAATGATGTCTCCTTCAACTGGAAAGCAAGAGGGCGGTTCTCTTTACTACCATAAGCCAGACACACAGACAGGCAGGTCGACAGTTATGAAGACAGATGAATGATGCAGCGCCCTCAGCACTGAGGGAAATGAGATCAGATGTTGACAGCTAGATGGACAGATCTCTGGTCTGGCATTCAAATGTTTCCTCACATCTGCGGTCACATGGTCCGCGGATGCAGCGTCTCACACTGCCCTATATCCACCACGTCTTGCTGGGTTGTTTCTTTTTTTTTCTTCTTCCCCTCCTCAACACCATTATACATGTTATATAATATGACTGAGTTTAGCATATTATTTGCAGTACAGCAGGTTGCCTGCTTTAAATGCTTCACAAGCAGTAATCTCTGTGAAAAACCTGAAGTCTCCAGTGTGTCAGCCGCCATGCAAGGAGAGAGAGAGAAAAAAAAAGAGAAACTGCAACGTGTAGGCCTATTTTATAATTCATAACGCTCAGCCAGCATTTATAAGTGAGTGGGGTCTAAAGTGCTGAAGCTGGGAGAGATTATAACACATATTAATCTGTTTTCTGAATTGTCAAACCTGTCACAGCACCCCACACGCCCCCCCACCCCACACCCACCCCCACCCCCACCCAGCCCCTCCCCTGTTTGTGCTTTACATTGTGTCACAGGCGTGGCGTGCACTTTCCCCCTTTCCTGCGCCGTAAATAATGATGCAGGCCTGTGTCTCCTGCTGTGCCCTGCAGCCCTTTTAAAATACAAATAGATATAGTATAAATAACCCTATATAAACAAAGCCTAGTCTGTCATGGGAGAGCAGTCCTATGCGACAATCAGCCTGAGGCCACCGTCACAATATCACACGCCAAACCGGGCGAGCTTGGCCGTTAGGTGGCAGTCGTGTCCCGTTTGCGAGATACACATGGGATGGAGCTCTCTCTCTCTCTCTCTCTTTCTCTCCTCACACACACACACAAAACTAATCTATAATATGTGTTTGGCTCTCCCTTATCAACACTGACCAATGAATGACAACAATGACGAAGGTGATGAATCAATGAGGGCACGTAAGTGCCGAGATGCGCATCACTGGTGTATCAGGGAAATAGTTTCAGTCCAAACACGGCGACGTGAGGAGTGACAAAAGGCAAGAAAAAAACACTTCCTGTCCTCGCTGCTTCAGTTCTGCGGCTGCCGCCAGAGCCGAGCGACCACCAGTGACTGTCGGCACAGTCTCGGTTGGAAACGGAGGGGGGAGAGAGAGAGAGGGGGGGAAAAAAGAGCCCCGCTTGTAAGTGGGAGGTAACCTCCGGTATGCCCCCCTCCTGAACTTATCAATTCATTGTCCGTCCGTGCTGTGCTGTGCCGAGCGCGTTATTTAGGCAGGAAAATGCTGAGCGCACCGAGGCACTGTAACGCGCACCGATGGATGCAGCCCTGCCCGCGCGCGTTGGAACGAGGTGATTTGTGATCACATCTGAAGCCGCCTGAAACATACTGCGGTCCACTGGGGGAAGGAGGAGAAGAAGAGAGTGGGGGGGAGACGGCGCTCTGGGCTGGGGGGTGGGAGGACCGGTACCTTGTGGATGATAATCCGCGATTTCTGAAGACCCCCGTGTGTCTCATCGGTGGCGAGGCGCCACATGGCGAAGCACCATTGATGGAGCGAGCGCGCAGAAGTGATGCCTGCCTACGGTGAACTATAACTCACGTCCAGACCAGGCTGCGACCAAGACTCAATGCGGAAAGATGTGAGGATCGAGAATCTTTGACGTCCAACTCCGGCTCCTCAGACTGCCTCAGCATCTGAACTGGGCTTTGAGCGCTCCTGGGAGGCTTTCACTTGTTTTTTTTTTCTTCTTCTTGGTGTTTTTCCTCCATCCCTGAATGCGCATTTGTTCTCTCAGTATAAAGAAAAAAGAGCCACCTCAAGAGTGATCTGTGATCGACACAACTTTGCTACTTTTTCAATGTATAGGATACCGACTCAGCCACTACACTGCGGGACTTCTTCCAGGGGAGGGGGGGAGGGAAGTCCAAATAAGCGCCTGGAAATCCGCACCGGTTTGTGCGGTGAAATCTAATCAGCCCTGATGACTGAGAAGTGATCGGGACTTGATGAGAAAACCAAAAGTTACACGACCGAGCCGGACGATCACATCACCCCCACCTTGGCGTACGGAGGAGGATGCTCTGTCATGCACTCTAAATCACGGGCTATTCAGCCTGGGATCTGCTCTGGACATTGACCACGTTTGTCTTCTGCTGCGCTGCGCGTTTATTTCGGCCACATCACTTTTGAAACGCAGAATTGAAGCTTGAATTGAATTGAAAAAAAAGAAAGACAGTCATTTTTTTTGCCCAACTCATCATTTGGAGAGAATCTGGGAGCAGAGTGAGTATCGTTTGGCATCAGGAGAGTAGTTTCGACAATGGCACTTGTGGGTGCCTCCGTCTCAGGCGCGTCCTGAAAAGAGAGAGAAAAAAAACCCGAGGATATATCCGATGTATTATCGTCACTGTGAGAGTTAACAGCATGTCATCCGGACTAATGTGTGGATTACATAGAACCGCGTCGTTTTGAGAGTGGGAACGCAATGAGTCTGGCAAGAAAGTGCCACCCCGGATTCATCAGAATCGCCTGAGAATTGCGGATTTTTTTTTTTCCCCGATGCGATTTTTGGGGAGGGAACGGAAGAGGTACCGTTCTCCTAAAGCAGACATCCTCAAGACCTTGACGTCCCCGCTAATAAGTAAGTCACGTTGTGAATATCATATGGTTCTAATTGCTTCACTCCTTCCTCGTGAAATGCCATCCCCCCGCTTCTCTTCTTGTCCAACGGTCATGTGTGATAGTTGTATTTTCTATTCAGCAGTGATATGAACTAAGTCAGCTCTTCTGAGGTGGGGGTGGGGGTTCTAACCTCTCTCACACTGCGGCCTCTAACTAAAAAGACCCCCCTCTTAATCGTGCGCTGATTTGAAAGATAAGGAAAAGACGAGCGCGCTCACACTGCTCTGCTCGCTTCCACTGCGCGTCCTTGAGTTGAGTGCGCAAGAATGATGTCAGGTGGAGTTTAGCCTTTATTTCAAACGCTGTAAGATCCATTTGTTTTCGAATGAATCATCATAATTGATTGTGATCAGGGTTTTTGTTTTCGTTGCCTTTTGCTGCGTGGGGACCAGGACCTGAGATGTGTCCATCGAGTCAGTAATACCTGTATGCTCAACCTACATCCACTGAAAATCTGCCATGTTTAGCACGTGCACCGGTGTGCTACAGTAACCTCTGATAACTACTTTATGGCTAATAGAAAACATGTAGCATTTTAGGAATTGGACCCTTCAGTGGCATGTCTGTCTCCTAAACCACAATGGTGTGCAGCCATTTACATTTCACCTGCAATCCCAGTGAACTGGTACTTTTTCTGTGCCTCTGGTGATTCTACAAGGGAGCTGTTCTTTTCCTGGTGCTGAAATGAAAAACCTCCACTCTCCTGCACCCCTTCCTGTAAATACCTTTAAGTTCTTTGGTGTCAAAGTTGGCAGCTTGAAGGTTTTTATCCATCAAACTGTTGAATACGATCTTCTCCTTTTGTTTGTTTTTGTAAACAAGCAACAGATGAGGGTCGCGACGAACATGGTCAATTTTTCATACGGCAGCTTTTTGAACTCGCTGGTGAGCTTAAAAATAGATGTCTGTCATGTTGGTGAAAAAGCAGCGGTAGTGGTAAAAGCATAAATAGAGGTGGCTGTCACTCTTCAGACAAAGAATAAATTGCATCCCTCACCTGTGAAAGTGAGAAACATAGCAAGCATTATTCACCCAGTGAAAGAAAAAAAGCCCCCCCACATGATGGAGTGACATCACCTTGGGGAGACAAATTAGACTGCTGATTTTATGTTTTTGCCCTGTCAGAGGCTTTAACATGATAAATCCCCTCAACATATTCCCAAGATTGCAGTTGTTTGTTGGCAACTGGTGCGGGGTGATTCATAGTAATAACCACGGAGGCGATTCTTCCTCCCCATTTAACACTTCTCAAACCTTTTCTTTATCCCCTTGGAGACTTGGTTGGAGATGGATGTGGGCTGTAGGTTTAGGACGTCGCGGGAGGGTCGAAGCAAAGGATGGCGCAAACGACTTTAAAACCAACTGATTCACTGGGTGACTTTGGATTAGTGTTTGTTTATTCCGCCAGGCTCAACTGGCAACAGCTGTATCCCCAGTGTCTCCCTATTAGTCCTTCTAAGCAGTGGGAAATAGCCTGAGAGCAGGTGCAGCAGAGGGACCAAGTGGGACTTCCTGCTGCTCACACAAAGCCAGTCTTCAGCTGATAATGTTGCAACCACCGACATCTGTTTTACGTTCAATTTATCCAGCTATTGTTGTCTGACTTATCTATTGAAAATCATTCCAAGCAGCCGCGTCAGAAAATTAATGAACTTGTCATCGGGAAAAGGGCACCGCTGCAATGAGGTGCCAGGGTCTTGCAAAGCGACATGCTGTATACCCATGTTCCCTTCCCACACTCCCTTTGTCAATTTTTTTCCCCACTCCTCAGCCTGTGACTCAGTTCAGATCAAGGCCAGCACTTTGTGCCATATAATAAAATGTTCATTTCTCAAATCGGATTAATCTCTGCAAAGCCCAGCTTAGGACACCATTAGCATTCATTTCTTTCACTGCCGGGGACTTGTATCAATAATGGAGCTACCCCTACATTTTTCATCTTTTCTGGGTATAAAATTTCTCAGGGGGCTTCATTCAATGAGGAAGGGAATGGTTACAGTGATCCGTTATCTACTCCCTTGCCTTTTGTATTGGCAACCAGCAGTGCAGTGCTGGGGGTCTGAAGTGGTAGCCCAGATAGGAGCTGAAAGCTCAATGCTGGAGGTGAAAAAAAAAAACCCTTTATGTGAGCAAAGCTTTAAAAGCCACCATATAACGTATTCTATTAATACTGAGTTCAGAGCTGAGACAATAAATTGGCTCCAATTCTAATAAGTATTTTTAATCTTGTTGGAGAGCGCACATTTGAAAATGGAGAAGTTTTGCATTTAACGTCCTACAGCAGCAGAATCGCCGAAAGAAGCGTTTTTATTATGAGAGAATCTCCACTCGTTTGTGTGAATATTTGCTGTGGGACGAACCTCGTGGCACTTGTTGCAAATCCAATCTTGTCCAAATACTGTTATTTTGAGCTCAGTCCACATCAAGCAAATGAAAACACAATGCCAGACACGGCACAAGAGCAGTGATAATTCAATTCAAAGCAGTCGCAACGTCGTGGCAGGGGGAAAAAAAAGTGTCAATGAGATACATTAGCAAGCCGCACGTTGGTTAACCCTGCCTGTCTGCAGAGGCAGGCAGGAACAGAGTCACCTTAAAGGAATCGACGTCTCAAAGGTGCTTTCGTAAGCCATCAGTGAGTTATCTCTAACGTGATGGCCGCTGACATGGTGTTGCAAGTCTGCATCGCGGGCAGGGCCATCGAGAGTGTGATGAAGCAAACACCTGGCTTGGCTGTCTTTTTAAACACCGGGCTGTTGGATGACACATGGAATCCTTTGAAGGTGGGTGTCATGGTAAAAATGTGGCAATTTGTCACCGTTTTGTCACTGTAAGTGCACTGTAACAGAAGCGGCATCATAGAGTTTCTCACTGAGACAAAAAGCAGTTGTTTCCAATCTGCCGCACCTCCGCGGGCCCATCGGCAGCCCCCAAAGACTGTGACGTGATTTAGGAACGGGGAACTTTACTGTCACTGTGCAAGCGCGACCAAATTGCAGCAGAGGTGACATAAAACTCTGCGCTGATACTGTATATTCAAGACTTACAAAGGAGAAGTGAACATCCAATAGGAACTACAAACCCCCAAATATCTCCCATGATGGGATCTGTTCTATTAACTGGACACAAGCAGGCATCCCAGCAGTGCATACGTACACAGACAGACACGGCCGGTATCTGCAGCGGGGCCCCACTCATTAGTCATCCTTTCCAGCATGTCTGTCTGAATATTCTGTCCAGGGAAAGAACAGCTGAGCAGGAGGACGGCCGCAGCACATACCACCAGTCGATGGATTAATCAATTGGTGCTCCGGCTCAGCCCATCCATCTTGGGGAATAATCTGGGAGACATCATAAAAGTGCCATTCTATCATTCTGGAGGCCAGGGAGTGTTGCTGCTGTTTTTCTGTCTCCGCTGCCACTCTGATTGTGGGAGCACAAGTGGATTAAATGAAATATAGATAAGTGTGTTCAGGGTGACAACATTGTGCAGTGTTTGCTTGTGTTTTCTGGTATTTCTGAACAAGACGGGCTGGTGAAGTGTAGTAGCTGCTGCTGCTGCTGCTGCTGCTGCTGCGTCTTTGGGGTACAAAAGAATTCTTCCAGCTCCTTCTCCGCCCCCCCCCCCCTTTTTTTTTTACCTCACTTCCTTTCGTAAAATTCAGCTAAGAGCGATGACCTGAATTCGGGATGCGCGATTACTCACCGCCAGCTTTACATCACCCCACCTTCCCAAGTCATGACAATGGTGTCTTTTTGACTTAGTGGGCCTCACCTTCGCCTCGGCCCTCGGCCTCCGTTTCCTTGACCTCTCCGGAGCGTCACGTGCTGCAGAAACGAGAGTGACGGCACACAGCGGTCGACCGATGTCACGGCTTTGTTGAAAAAGCACCTCGCTCGAGAAAGATAGCATTCTTTTTTCTCTCCTGCTTCCCTCGCTCTCCCTTTCCCTCTCTTTGTCTCTGACACACATATACATATTATCAGCAACATACATATTCACCACAGACGAGGCATTGCTCTCACCCTCGGGGCAACTGGGCACTGTCTGTTTAAAGTGATCTCGGCTGGCACATTAATTCCAGCTGCTAAATTAAAACGGTTAAAAGAGGTGGTAAAAGGGACAGTGTGCGAAAGCAATCTCTTTCTACTGACTTTTATTTTCTCGACTGTACCATATGAAGTTGTAGATATATAAGCACCCTTCAAGAAAAAAAAAACAGCAGAAGATAATAAAAAAAAAGAAAATTGAAAGCAGAGAAGGAAAGGAGCGCTTCCTCCCGAGAGCTGTCCTCTCAATCTTTTGTTGTTGACAGTGGAATTTAGAGCTGTGCATGCTCGGTGCGCCGCGCGCTAAAGACACCAACTTAAAAACATTTGAACTGGAGAGATGCCCTTCAAACAGGTTTTTTTTTTTTAGTGGTCGCATAGCAACAGAGCCCTGACTGGCACGTCTCTGAGAAAGCTTCCAAGCTGCTAGCTAAAACAGAGGTTGCCGGTGGACGCCGGCCACCGGTGACAACACCAGAATCAGAATTTAATACCGCAGGCGACTTTGAAATGACAGATCGCCGTTTGGTTTGAATTATTGCACTTTCTCTCAAGTCCTGCAATATGCATTTCCATAAGCAGCCAGAATCCTGTCAGCCGAATCAGCCCCACAGGGGCTTATTGAATGTTTAAAAAGGCTGTGGGGGAGTGGAAACAACATTTTTCTGTGTGTGTGTGTGTGCACGTGTGTGTGTGCGTGTGCACATGATGTGCTGCTTACCTTTTAAGTTGTGATGTTGTTT
>JAUESF010000080.1:7519778-7529866 GCA_032274765.1 Malacoctenus tetranemus
TGTGTGTGTGTGTGTGCACGTGTGTGTGTGCGTGTGCACATGATGTGCTGCTTACCTTTTAAGTTGTGATGTTGTTTTTGGGAGATGAAAAGGAAATATCCTGTAGCTGTAATGGATACTTGACCTGTTAGCGCTGATGGGCTTTTCCCTGTGGAACACAAGCAGCTCCTCTACGCTGTGGTTTGTCCATAACAAATCAGAAGCTGTGTCTGCAGGGGAAGTTGCATAGATTTTCAAACCCACTCACCAACAAAACACAAACAACATTTGACAAAGATCTACCTTTAGAGTACCTTTATTTTTTTTCAAAGTTGGAGCATCAGGAATGCAGGAACCCTGGCAGAAGGTAATAATGAGAGGCGAAGCTCAGCCGTGTAGCTTCTGGCATGTGCCTGGATCAAGCTGAGTGAAAATTAAATAAGATAGGAATGAATAATTCAGCTGCCCCTTTAAGAACAATGTCAGTGTTGTAATAACATGAACCGTTGCCTTCCAGTCGCCTCCATCAGTGTTTGTCCCTGAGTCACAGGAGGCTGCACTGCACAACACCAGCAGTGGAGCTGTTGAATCACACTATGATGACTGCAGTGTAGGAGGTCCTTAACAGAGTGTATGTTGGGATTTTTTTGGGCAGAATTTAACAATGAAATATAAAATATATCGTGGGGAATAAACATGTTTGAACGGCTTCACTTGGAGTGTAACATCTGAATGGGATGATCAGTCCCTCTAACTGCAGGTGCAAGGTTTGATTATCAAGTGCGCACTTGAGAGCCAAGTGCACACCAAATGTGCCCTAATCAAAAAGCTCCAGACACTAACAAGCCAGTCAAGTCCTCGAGTGTGTGATAATCAAAACAGAAAACTATGCTATATATCGCGGGTGAACTGTATGCATGCTCCTCTAAGACAAAGGGGGGAGCCTCCCCCCCCAGTCAACGGGAGCCTTCTGCACAGCCATGAGTGCAGAATGAATGCCTGGGATCTGGACATCTGGGTTCAGCTCTGCCGTCTGTCTCCCAGATCTGCTTTTTAACTCGGGAGCCCAATCAGGCTGGCAATCAGATGGGAGCTCAACTCAGCTTCGCAGCAGGACTCTGGTCATCAGTCAAAACCCCACAATACGACACAGCATGACAACACCCCCAGTTAGCAGTCACATTGTTAGACAGTTGAGCTGTACAGACACTGAATCTTTGATCAGTCTGACAGTAGAGAGGAAAAAAAAAAAAAGATATTCCCCAGCGTTCCTAACCACAGTGCCTTGCACCTCTAAAGACATGCCAGTGTGCTAAATCACAACACACTGCACCTACTGTGAAATGTTTGTTTCATACAGAACCCCTGTGAAAGCACAAAACAGTGCATTAATTCCAGGAGCCGACCTGCAAACTCTGTTTTTCTGTGCTCCCCATTATTTATCCACCCCCCCCCCAACACGAGTACAGGTACACGCATGCGAACATAACGTGTGTGTTTATCGCAGCGTGTATTTGTGCGCGTGTCAGTGTCTCTCAGTGTTTCTCTCACTACCTACTCACCCTGTTAGTCTCTGACCTTAATGTGTCATTCATCCTGGCACCTGCATGTAGGCAAGGCTGCCCTACTATGATAGTTTTGATCTGACAAGGATTGACTTACACTTGATTTAATCCAAGTTGTCTCCTTGGAGTCGGCCGCGGTACCAGTCTGTTTCGATGCTCGGGTCGAGGCCTTGTGACAGCGGCTGTCAGTGCGCTCTCCTCCGCGGCGGCATGTGTGAGGAGGAGGAGGAGGAGGAGGAGGAAAGCCGCAGAAAGGGAAAAAGGAACCCTGAATGACTGGGAGACGGATTGAGGGAGGGCACACACGTGTCTGGTTAATGGGTAATCTCCCACACAGACAACAAGAATTAATCCTAAACAGATGCCGCCTCATGTAATGAAACCCCTGCACTTCCTAACCAGGCAGCTTGTCAGGAATGAAGATTGGGAGTGAAGCTTTATTCTCATGCTGGTGTGAGTGCATTTATGATTTTCAGATGGAAGGGATCCCCTGCTCCTAAACTTAAGTCATTTCAATATGATTAATAGTCTTTTAGAGTGAAAACAAAAGAAATTAGAAAATCTTAAAACATCATAATTACTGCAGTCGCATTAGATTTCACATAATTACAAACACGGAAAGTTCTTTACTCAGTCCATCTTTTATAATTCAGTTTTTGTCCTGAATGCTAATGTGCAAATGAACTGTTGGATAAAGTTGTCAGAAAAAGCAAGAGAAAGGTAGCTAACATGGCTGATAGGAGGTTGTGTGTGTGTGTGTGTGTGTGTGTGTGTGTGTGTGTGTGTGTGTGTGTGCGCGCGCGTGTGTGTGTGTTTGTGCACTTCTGTGTCCACTTTTGTGTGCGTCTGTGCATGTGTCTGCGTGTGCGTGTGTGTGCGTGCGTGTGTGTGTGTGTGTGTGTGTGTGTGTGTGTTTGTGTGTGTGTGTGTGTTTGCGAGGAGGCCAACGGCTACCATTCTGCATCTTGTGCCAGGCTCCTCAGCATTTGGCTGCAGCCCGTCTGTCACCGAGGAGGGGAAAAAGTCACACAACATTCAAGGCCTTGTCAGATTTTATTTTATCTCAGTGAATAAATTACCATAATATAAGTCTTTGCCAGATAATGAAGACTGGGTCGGTGTTTCCCATTAAGTACATGTCAGTGCCTTTTTTTTTTTTTGGAGTGAAGCAGTTTTTTTAGTGTCTTAGGATTTTAAATTTTAGTTGGACCCATGGTGAGTTTAAAATGGTTTTGGGAGGCTGACTATGACACAGTATCTGCCTCAGTTCACATTCATGCTTCCTACTGGTCTCAAATGCTGAGATTCTAGAAGCTAAGGAAGATGCATCCTTGCATTGAATCCAGGAGATTACAAAGATGAAGAGTCAAACTGTGTTACTTTATTTCTCCATCTTTTTTTTTGTCAGCGTTCATAGAATTCAATCACATAAGTTCAACTGAAGGCTGTGAGGTGAAGTGGTGAAGGTGAAGTTGCCCTCGCCTGTGCCCTTCCTGTGCAGAGTGTGCATGTTCTCCCTGTGTGTCGGTTCTCCTCTTCAGCCCAAAAAACATGCAAATAAGGTCAAACGGTGACTCGAAAGAGGACGAGGGAGACGCTGGATTAGGTTTCCTTCGCATGCCCCTGATTTCGCTAACTGCATTGAAAACAGTCATATATTTGGCTAAACTTTGTGATTCTTTGAAATGGTCGCACTGATGCATATTAAACTTCTGATTCATCATCACACTCAAAGCCAGACTCCCAAAGAGAGCTGGATTAAAGGATGAAATGTATGTGAAGCATCATCTGGCGTTTCATCCCTCAGACTTCACCATTGCACCACAACACATAAATGCTTTGTTTATTTATCGTGGGGACCCTTTATGCGAGGTTGAATTCAGGTACAGTATTTATAAATGTTGTTGTTTGAATATTATCAAACAGCTGTGACCTCCTCATCTAGCGTTCTGCGTTCTGTAGACGAGTCCTTGATATCCCTGGTATGTGTGGTTTGATCCTGCCTTGCTCCAGAGTCTGTCGCAGTGATATAGTGATTATGTATAGTAACAGGGGAACGTTCCAGGCTCTATGTTGACTGCTAATTGGGCTCCAGTGTAACGACTGTGTCATATTAATGACCCAGATCCAGCTCATTGTAATATTCATGAGGTGTGAGGATTGCCTTTCCTCTCTGGGGCTGCACTGTTGCAGAGGTTTATGTGTATGTGTGTAAGTGTGTGTGTGTGTGTGTGTTGTGCGTACGCGACTGAGTTTGTATGTTGATGTGGATGCGAGCGTGGGTGTCGGAAACAAAGCTTGATCCCCGCGTACGGCTCTTCAATTTATCCTTTTGTGTTCCTGAAAAGCAGTTGCAGTGCTTGCATCCTTGTTTTCTATCATGTGGGTCCCCCCTCTTTTTTTCTTTCCCCCATTGCCACCGCTATAAAAAGGTGAGTGTTGATTCGAATCTGCATCTGATCTGCAGATAAGTGTTGTAGGCTAATCGCCTCCAATCGTGCGACAATGTGTTGACAAAGAGGAAGAGCGAGAGAGAGGGAGAAAAAAAAGCAGACTCGAAACCAGGTGGTGTATGTTAAATCACCCGTTTCAAAAAAAAAACAAATCCAGAATGAAGTGTGTGGGGTTTTTTTTTTTTCTCTGCGGCAGCAGCAGATGACAAAGCCCTTCGGGAGGCGTTTTGTTTTTGGTGGGGCTGCGCGGACAGGTTAAAAAGGGGCTCCTGTGCTGGATGAAACAGGTGGGACTCCTATGGTCACTGGCACGCAATCCTTCCTCTCCTCCCACCGGTGTGGTCCGCATTTGCATGACACTAATCGGAGCATAAAAAGGGAGTCGGATTCTTTCGGTTTTCATTAGCTTCAGGTCTTTATTCTGTTAAGGCTCCATCATGTCCGAGCCGTCACATCGCAGGGCTTCTCTTCTTCTTCTTTTTTTTTGTTTTTTTCCTCTAACGCTCTAAGGCACAATTCTGCTGTGCCATTTCTTTATAGAATGCTTGAATTAGAATGTGGAGTTTTGTAGTTAAAAGAGGTCATGTGAATGTGAGGCGTCCCTCACGGCGGGGAAAAGGTTCCTCCACCTCTGCGAGCAAGCAGAACGGGAACACCGTCCTCCCATTGTAGCGCGGACGAGATCACAATAGACGCGCCTGGTCGACTGATAAGGCGGGGACAAGGTCTTTTGAAGGGCGAATAAGTGTCAGATCTAGATTGCGGGGGATATATCAGTCATGAACCGCTGCCTCACCGTTTCCTTATCGGCCGTGCGGACCGGGGGACAATCGGCCTGAAGCTTCACAGCGCGTCGTCGCCCTTTCAACGTGACTCCCTCTTAATTGGAATTTTCTTTATTTGAGTTTCACTTTTATGATTGATGAACCTTCACGTCAAATCGTATCTTCCAATATGGACGAAAATTATGCATAACAACAGGGCGTCTTACTCTGGAGCCCGCCTGCAGAAGACAAACTAGATTTTAATGAAGAATGAAAGTGAAGCTGTAGATTCTCTGGCTTCGCGTCAGATCCAGAAGGGAAACTTTTGTGCAGCGATGAGGCATTCATTACGGCCAGTTAGGAATGGCAGCTATCAATCTGTAAATGAGCTGTAGAAGTCAAATCAATTATGGCGCAAATGTTGGAAACACCCCTATAAATGTCAAAAATGCAAATAGTCCCCGAATGGATGGCCGGGCAAACAGGAGGACGTGTAGACGAGTCTATTTTTTTTCGCCTCAAAATACGACGATTGCCAATCTTCTCATTTAACGTGACAATGGGGGGGGGGGATTTCATCATTGTGATGGGAACGATACGCGCCGACTTCGAGGAGACGTGGCGTCGGCGGTGGTGAAACAGGAGGGCAGATCTTCATGGGACTGTTCTGCCGGTTTTTTTTGGTACTCATTTGTTCCGACATCAAAGGATCGGGCCGCGTTGTGATTGCGGCCTCTGTGAAGTGGACTTTAATCCAGATTAATTGATGGAGCAGTGCTGGAATACGCTAACAAGAGCGGCATTGTTTTGCACGCTCGAAAAGGGGGGAAAAAGGGAAGTCCGGCTCGAACATCTGAAGTGAAATGAATTTAATAACACAATCATGTCCTTGGAGTTTCATCTGCCTATCAAGATGGATAAAAAAAATAGTTTCCCCTTTGTTCGTTGATATCAAAGCACTTAAGGAGACCTCGTGCTCCTGTGTACGTGCGACTCCATCCCTGGAACGCGCCGTCTCCTCCTATTAGAAATATTGACCCACAGGTCGAACTAAAGACAAGACAGATGTTGTCCGTCAATAGCGCCGCGGTTCCCCCGCATCTGCAATCTGCACAGCTTGAAAAAAAAACTGGTGGAAAATAGCGCGCAGCTGGCAGAGAAGGGAAGGCCACATGGCGGCGTATCGGTCGGCTTTCTCGCCTCACAGCGAGAACGCTCGGGTTCGATCCCGGGCTGCTGGGGCCTTCATGTGTGCAGCTCTCCTGCGTCTCCTCTCTGCACATGCACGGAGTTTGTTTGCACTCATAAATGAAGCGTTTGTTCCGATCGACTGGTCACTCGATGGTGTTTGAGTAGTTTTACATCATACGTAACGTTGGCTTTCAGTCCAGAGGTTGGTAGTTCAATCCCTCATCTGGCAACATGCGGAAATTTGATTTGATAAAAATATAACCCCAAAAATTGCTCTAAGTGTTGCGTCAGCACTCTTCTCATTGCTGTAGGTGTATTGGTGAATATGACTAAGTTGCCATAGTGGCTTTGTTTTTAGTCAATTGTGATGTATCATATTATTATTGCCAATTATTAATGAAGAATAAAAGTCATTGCACTTTTTTATGTCGCTAAAGTTTGCCAACATCGTTACTGCAGCTGTATTAGCAGTCTGTGAGACCACCGGCTCTGCAGAGCAACACAACAGAGCCATTTTTCCAGCAGCTCATTTTATCATTTCTCTCTAATAAAACAAAGAACAGATAAACTAGTTAATCGCTGCTGATTAATCAAGAGGTTCCACCAAAAAAAAAAAAAGGTGTCACTCTGGCCCGTTGTGTACATTCGTCCCCGCACTCCATTGAAGTCGACCCGAATGGCGCGATAAAAGGGTTGAAAAATGCAGCGTCTGATGAACTATTATCATGTTTCAGAGGTGGAAACTTTTTTTTTTAAAGCTGTGGCATTAATCAAGCAGACCTAAATTAAAGATGGTAGAATCTGCACAAGCAATTAGAGGCGATGATAAGAAAGGAAAGCCTGCTTTACAATGCAGGTGCGTCCGTGTCACCTGAGGATAGCGAGAGCATCCCGACTCCCTCTCGGGGACACGACTTCGGCGCGTCGGTGGGTTTTGGCACGACTCCCGCGCGTGGCTCAGGAGTCGCTCCCAGACCGAGCATTATCAGTTTTATTTGATTTCCGAACGTATCGCCCGCTTCCTCTAATACCTCGCTCACCTTGAGAGCAGGTAACAAGCCAAGAAGACTGCTGTTGGCGCTGCACCTCCCGCGTGTCGAGCGCAGTCGCACTGGCCGTTTGGTGTGTCAATCCTGCTCCAACTGGAGCTGCGAGTTAATGCTCACTTGCCAGAAAGCGACTAACCTGGTGTTGTGCGTGACATTGGAGTCCCCACTTTCGCTAGCTGTGCTTTTGGCTGTCATCCAGCTTGGCAGAAGCGAGGAATCCTTCCCCTTTTTTTTTTTCCGTCTCTACCTAATCAAGCAACTGTCTGACATAATGATGCTCCTGCGTCTGGACTTTGCAGTAAACTGGCGGTTTGAGTGACAGGAAGCTTACTGTTCCAGGAGCGGCGAGATGGAGTTTACAGAAGCCGAGGGGAGCCTCGCACGTCACCCACGTTGGGCCTTCTCGCACCGAGGTGCCGCCCAGTGGTGATACAGGCAGCCGGAAGAGGTGTTCACACAGGCCGGCGAAGGCGGTGCTGTTGTGCTTTCACACAGCAAACCAGCTCCTGTGACAGAAGCAGTGACACAACTCCAAGACTGGCGTTGTACGTCCCAGTGATGTCTCAGTTGACTACAAGAGCTCGCAGCTCAGGCAGCTCACCGATTCCCCAGTTAGCCATCACTCTCATGCATTGTTCTCTCAACTGTTGCGGGGAAATAACAGTGTGTGGTGTCTCGATCGTTGAAAACTCCCGGTTACCGGTCACGTTTTTATCACCTGGTTTTGTCCTCACTGATCCCTCCCACTGCCGTGGCTTAACCTTTCACACAGAACGCCGCCTCGCCTCGTCACCCCTTGGTGGGTACCTCCTCAGAGGAACGGGAGGGAGGGCCGAGCAATCCCACCCATCCCGCCTCGGTACCTTTCACACAGACGGCAGGACGCACTGAAGGGGGCGATATTCCCGAGACGGAGTGCTTTGTGTGAATGGGGCCATTGTCTCTGTTTGAATGGGCCAAAGATGCAGGAGAGGAAAGATTCAGATGGACGTATAAAGGAAAGCTTGAGAGAGTGTGATAAAATGGAGGATTACACTCTGACATACCGTTGGGAAGCCTCCGTCTTCTCAGAGCAGCTGAGGTCCAATGTAATTTGCCATGTTTAAAGCTCGAAGCCCAAGAGTCCCTCCAGGATTTAAAGGCCTTATTAAACGTGTTAGACCACACGCGCCGACACGTATGACTAAAGAAAAACGACCAACACATTTATAAGTCAAAAAGACACAAGCGGAATGACTGGACTGCCAAACCAACAGGGAAATAAAACAAACTACCACGAATGATGAAGAAGATACAAGTAGGTGACTTCGTCGTTGCTGAAGATCTGCTCAGTACGATGCAGAGAAACTATCTCACTGACTGAAAGCTATCTCCAATTTAGCGTTAAGATAATATGTATTGTTCTCTTATCTATTAATTAATGAATGAATGTACTCTTGGAAACACAATATTTGGACGCACGGGGGATAAAAATCAGGTAGAACTCTTGTTTAATCACTCTGCTTTTAGAAAGCTGTTCTTGGCAACGCTGTCAGTGATGGTACTCGCGTGGCACCTTTTCTCCCATGCTACTCTTGCAAAGCTGCAGAGAGGCAAATAGTGGAGTAGTTTTACTAGATGTTGCTGAAAATAGATACAACAGTACATGAAACGTTATTCATTTCTGAGAGGATTTGCTTTGAATGTTTGAAAGTTATAGGGTTTTTTTTGGTACACGGCTACACACAGTTTGAATATTTCAAATTTGTGATTTAGTCCCCAAAAAAAACTCTTGTCTGGAGCCCTTTACTGCTGACCCGCATCATTTTAAAAGTAACTCTCTTCATTTTTTTTTGTCCACAGACTGAAGTTACTTCGCTCCTTATCTCTCTGTTTTGGAACGCCCTCCTCCTCTTGTCGCTCGGCTAAACGCCGAACTCTATCGTCTCCGACCATCTCAACTAGTTTCCCGTCTTCTCGCCGGCTAATCTCAATGCGCTTTGTGCGAGGTAATTATTTTCTAGAGAAGTTTATCCGCATCGCCCACCGTTCCCCAGCTCGCGCCAAGCCGAATCCGTATAACCTGTGTGTGGCCTGCGATCACGCTGTGCTTCCAGAGGAGCAACAATACCCCGTCTGATTTCAGCTCGGCTGTTTCCTCAGTGATGAAAGCTAAAGCCGTGTGGCTGCTGGGACATCACGCAACAACAGCAAAAAAAAAAAAAAAGGAGCAGGCTTGGGGGAGAAAGGGCCGGGCGGGGGTCCTCCAGAAAGCAAGCACATCAGCGCTATTGTTAGCACGTAGCAGGAGATTAGAGCTGATGGCTGGATGTGAGCTAGCGGGGCTTGGCTGGTGTTCTGTGGCGGATGCTAACCCAGCCCACCCCTGCTGCCGTCGCCACCATGTTACAATTAGGCAAAATAGCTGCAGACATGATTGCTTGCCCTGGTGGCGACGCAGTCAATCCATCTCCAATCACTCTGATATCGCCACTTTGGAGATCGTTATCAGCCTAATGAATATTGCGCCCGTTGTCGTTTCGGAGATGATGATAGACTTTCCAGAATCGGGGAGCCGCGCCGTCCACGGTTCGTCCCTTTGATTCCCGTGTCGAACAGGAGTGAGTCATCAACGCCGCACACTCCATGGACGATAAAACACAACGTATACTCATCATACACACTGACGGGGAAGTCACTATCAATCGAGTCGTGCAACAGAAACCGACGCGCATTGTGTCTCTCGCGTCCCACCGTGTTCACTCCTCCCCCCCCCCTCACACAAACAAACGTGCTAGCATCCACACGAACAAACGTGCCCGTTTCTTTGAGGCCTCAAACCGATTACGGCGCATGATTAATTAGTAGACAGATTGCTAAACGGTGGTGAACATGGTTTGATGTGCAGAGGTAACGAGGAGACCCTCCATGGGATTCAGTAATGTCCTCTATGCCCTGCTCTCCCTCTCTCTCTCTCCCTCTCTCTCTCTCCCATCCTTCTTCCATCTATTTCTTCCTCTCCATCTATATTAAGCTCTTCTGGGTTAATCATTCCTAGAGGACGACAGCACCACAGTGCTGCAAGAAAAAAAAAGAGAGAGAGAGAGA
>JAUESF010000080.1:7571114-7583063 GCA_032274765.1 Malacoctenus tetranemus
CCTGGGCCCCCCCCCCCCCCCCCCCCGCCCGCCCGCCCGCCCAAGCCCCAGATCCTCGATGTTTGTGTGGAGCTATTTTGAAGGGAAAATGTTCATGAGCTGCACATACAGTACCACGAGACATTGTAGTGTGGCTCAACAAAAGCAGCACAACTTGCCATTATCTCCACTTTGTCTGTGGAAAACGCAGTGACAATCAAGCAGAATAAACAATGCAAAAAATGAACTTGAAGCGTGGTTAATTTGAATTTTTCTTTATCTTCGCTCGGCTGCCACGTGGATCACTGTTCTTTTTTATATTCATGTAAATATAAATGGGGAGGGTAAACAGACGTGAATTGTGGAAATTGTGCAGGCAAGGTAATCAGAGACAGACAGAAGCCACCAATAACTCCTCCAGGAGGGAAGCAGCCACTTCCAAAGACACTTCTTATTTCCATTCTTCACGCACTGAAATCCTGTCAACGCTCTCTCAGACAGACAGCAGCTGCATTTCACGCTCTTCTTTGTACAACTCTAAGTTGCCCACTCACTTTACACAGAACAGAGCAGTTGTACGCCATGGTTAACTGCGTTGTGGTTTTCATGTTCTTCTAACTGGAGCATAGTTAAAATTTAAAAGGCCTTTTGAATCGCTTCCAGTAAACTTTTTATTTATTTTTTTTGTTTGATGCATTGTATCAGAGTTTTGGGTTTCAAAATAATTGTGCTGTGCTTTTTCAAAAGAAAAAATTGGCTTTGTTGTTTCAAATAAAGAAAAAAGGTCTTACTTTCTAATGTCATAATTGCTTTTCCACAATTTTAGACTCCATTTGTGTCTCTTACACTTGTACATCCACAGAGTAGTAGTAGTACAAGTACATAATCACTGATCACACATCAGAAAACTATACACGCTGTGTCACTTTGGCACCCTCTCATGGTAGAGCTCTTCTTCTTGTGGAGAGGTTTGGGACACCAGAGAGGCCAGACGAGCCCCTGGACTCGATCACTGCGAAGCCAGCTGTTAGGCTGCAGCCGCGGGTCCACTCACATTGTCTTGTTGATATATGCAAGGTCTCCCCCCTAACTAAGATCTTCCCTTTATGGAAGCAGATGTTCCTCAAAAGCCTCAGTAGACTTTCAGCCATTGATAGTGACTTTACATATGTGCAAGCTGCCCATGCTCGCAGCACTAATACAACCCCATTAAGTGATTTCATACTCAGTCATGTGACTGACCTCCTCCCAATTAACCTGATTTGTTGCAAGATGCTGCTCCAGCTGCTTCATCTTCCTTTCGTCGCACCACTACGTTGCTCACCGTTCTGCCGCCCCTGTCGCAGCGCTGGAGAGATACACTGCTGTCGTGAGACGCAAAATGGGGGGGAAATTGTTCAGGAATCTGTGAAACGGCTCACTTTCAGGAGACTGTATGTTTTCTTGTGTGTGACGCAAACAGATTGTTCAGCGTTGCAAACTGTTGCATCCCGCTTTTATTCTCATTTCACTGTCGCTGCAATCCTTTTGAAATTTTTTGGTCGAATCTGGGTTTGTTTCTTTTTTTTTTCTTCCTTCTTTCATTTATTTTCAGAAGTCAAAAGCATAAAGAGTTAGAAGCCACGGGCGAAGTTAGTGTACATCGATATTAACACGTGACAAAAGGGACGTCAGACACTCCCTTGAAGTCCGAACCACACTCCTGCTGTCATGTGAATACAAATATAAATCCTGAGATTCCAATAAAAGTCTATATAAAAGGAAAGCAGAGAAAGAGTATCACCACTCTGATATGTAGTCTGTGTTCATAGATTGTCTGAGAAAAAAGAAAGGTATTGGACCAAGTACTCATTTTTGCCTTTAAACCCCTCCTTTTTTGAAAAACCCCTTCATAGCAAGAGCCTGTGCTCCACCAGTGATTACTGGCTGCTGAAAAGATAAAAAGACACAGTCTTCATCTCACAGACAAGATAGAGACGGACAACCATTACCTCGTCCCACCTTTCTCTTGCTTTTACTTGGGCGCTCTCACACGTGCGGGGGGGGGGGGAAAGTCAGAGACGCGAAGAAAAGGTTGTTCAGAGTCACCGTCCTGCGTCCTCACATGTTCAGATCGGGTCGAGATTAGGTTGTGCGAATCAAACGCCTCTCAAGTGACCAATTACGATTGTGCTTTATTCTCCTTTTGTGCTGCGTCTTCAAAGAGGTCAGAGATTAATTTGCACTACACTACAATTACACTACAATAGCTACTGCTGGTTATGATTGGGCCATGGCCCCGTGCACTAATAGATATCCAATCGAGCTTGCAAATACGCACACATGCACATGCACTCGCACGTTCGCTCACGCACGTGCACGCACCTACACACACACACACACGACAAAGTAAAACTTGGCTTCCTGATTTTAAATAGCTCCTTTGGTGTCTCGTGCCATGTTTATAGATTAGAGGATGATTGCAGTGCTGTTTTTCTCACTTCACTCATTGTGACATTTTCATATCATCAACATTTTTTGGAGGAATTTTTTCCTTTCTGCAACGGGAAACTAAAAACCTTCGATTATTCAAACATAAAAATAAGCGCTGCTAAGTAATTCAGCTACAGCTTTGAATACACTTGCTTGTGTTTTCACACCAAACTGGCCGAAACTTTAACTTTGAAATTTTGGCCTTTCGTGTGTTTTAGAAGGTGGTTTCACAGCTTTGTTACGGTGAATCAAACATCGAAGTGGGGGGTCCACAAGCTTTGTTGGATGCAACGTGGGCGGATCCTGCAGAAAAATGATCGGGGAGCCACTGGTGTGAAGTATGATGGCTGGAGCACTCAGAGATGATTATTATTTTTACATGCTCGATGCTGAATGACGGAGGTACAAGACTAATGGCGCTGTTTGTATCCTTGAATGACAAAGCTTATCAAAATATAATAGGGAGGGAAACAAAAACAATCTCATTCAAAAGCCTTTTAAGTGGCTTTGACTTGAAATGTGTATTTTTCATTTTCCATTTCAGGACTTCGTTCTTGAGGACCCTCAACAATATTTTCTTTGTTGTGTGCGCTCTTCCTGGAAATGTTGACATATGTTAAGAGGCTAATGGGTCTCCCAGTCATCCGAGCGAGCACGAGGCTTCACGCTTTGATGTAAACATTTGAAATGTCAACCTAGTCCAAATGCTCTGCGTGAGTAAGCTCCAGCACAAATAGCACTGTCAATCCTCTTTCCTTTGTGTGTGTGTTTGTAATAATCTGCGAGACATGCCTCTGCCTTGTTGTGGGTTTGTTTACTTTATCACCATGCGAGAAGGAGCCCGCGCCACATTCGTACCGCTTCGCCACTGCCCACAGTTTTGTTCACTACTTATCGAACACCCATGAGGTGTGACACCAAACTATTCTCCCTTCCACTAATAACCCTCCACTTTTGTCTTCATCGTTCTTGCATGAAATTGGCTCTTAGATGATTCTCTGGAACAAATAGAAGCTAATGCGTTAATGCAGTAGCCCCGTGCAGGGGAAAATGCAGAAAATATGACTGCCTATATATCATTAATACCCCAGCAGAAACAACGCGTGTGAGGACACCCACATTAATGCGCAAGCAGATGCACCGAGTGGGGGAGAGAGAGAGAGAAAAAAAAAGGAGTCAGTCAGAGAAAGAGGGAGGAGAAAGAGGAGAGCAGTAAACAGCCTCCTGTGATGTGTCTTAAAACCCCATAAAATAGCTTCAAATCACTGCAGGGACATGGTAAGGAGAGGGAGGCCCTCTCAGTTTGATTTACTTTGAAGCCATCACTTATCCCTGTGTGGTGATTACCATGGGTCTTTGCAGTCCCCAACCTCACCCCAATCGCGTTAACACAATCAAATTTCCGGGCACTATTCAAGTTGCCACGTGCCAGCTACCTAATCACGAACAGAGGAAAAAAGGGAAGAATTATCTATGAGAAGTTGGCTGCTTGAAACCCACATACTGGGTCAATCATCGTTATCAAAGCCCGTCCTTCTGCGCTCACCAGGGATTATTTTAAAACAGAGGGGGAAAAAAATGAAGGTTGATGAGCGAGGATGGGACGGACGAGAGAAAACAAAAGAAAGAAGTTCCCGTCCGTCTTTCAAAGTTCACAAGATGGATATAAATTGCTGCTTTCAGGATGCGCCTCGCCTCGGTTTTCTCCTGGCGTCGCATCAAAGCGGACTGATGATTCGGTAACATACAGACTGTGACAAAATGACAATGTTACTCTTGCTTGATGGTCCAGTAATGGGAGCTTGCGGAGACGTAACCACCACAGTCAAGAGTGGGAGTTGGAGTCCCTCTCCGCGTCCGTCTCCGTCGCTGCGATATAGGAGGAAACCATCTCTTACCGCAGGACGTGGGAGCGCTGCTGTGGGAGACAGCCAGACACCAGACACATATTCCTGCGTGGAAACTAGACCCAGTTACAGCTCTGACAGCCTCGCTTAACTGGACATGATTTTATGTGTTCTAGAGGCACATTTGGATGCAATGTGTTTTTGTTTTAACTTGTGGAGTTGCATGAACAAGGTCCAACATGGTGGAGGACAATTTAGGTAAGAAAAAGCAATCTGATTTATTCCCACTTCCTTTTTCGACCCTAACATGTATGTTTGCTGGAATACATGTGTGCACGAAATACATATATGAGTAGCACTCTAGCACGCGTGTATGCCCCCCATGGCTTTTTCCACTATGGAGTTTCATGGAAATCACACATGTTCCTCCCCCGATGTTATAAAAAATCCTGAGAAGGATATGGAACACATACTAATACATAATATACCCCACTGTGCGCTGTGCAAGGACTCATGTACTCGAACATCCTCCAAGACGTACTCAAATCAGCGAAGCATGCTCACTCAGAAACGGCACCCACTTGCTTTTTCCACTATGGCGTTTCATGCTCACTGATATTTGCCCGTGCCAGCGAACACGTGACGTTCAAACAACAGTGCCTCTATCTTTCTTCAAAGAAAGCTGCAATACATTACCGGGCACTGACGTTTGATCATAAAACAATAAGTATTATATTTATCAAAATCTGATTTAAAATTGCAAAATAACATTTGTTGTGCCACTTAGAAAAAGTCGCTCTCTGTAATAACAAAAAAAAATCAATCAATGTGTTAAACTCCCAGCTCCGGTAAGTTGTCCACATTCACCTCCATGCTTTGGGGAATAATTTGGTTTTGTTCTCTACAGAAAGTAAAGCCACTGCTTTCTTATCTCTGTACATTAGGATTGGAGCATTTCAGTGATGGGCGGTGATTCTTTTGGAGTTATGACCAATAAGAGCAGACTTTTCTTTTCAATGAGTTTTGACTCCAATTTCAGAGTTTAAATCCGGCCTCGACTCAATAAAAAAGCAGTTTTGGTCATTGAGACAAAAAGGGACAAGACTATAATGGCAGCGTCATAGAGAGGCGAGTAAATGCAAAGATATACAGTTATAGTGATGATGCAACCAGTGTTGCCTTTAAAGCCAATAGGAAACCAGCACTGTCTGAACCTCAGTGGCTTACGTAACTCAATTGTTGGCAGATGATCGGCAGATTTAGATGTGTGCTCAACAGTGTGAGATCAGTCATGTCCTGATTACATTCATTATATGTTTAAATGAATCTCTGGAACGTGTTTACAAATGTCACCTTGGAAGAGCTCGAACGCGTGCCTTATATTGGTGAAGACATGTAGACTCGGGGGAAATCTGTGAGTAGATAGTGAGGACAATATTTGGCACAGAAACATCTGACAATCCTCCAGCTCTAAACCTGTCACTCTGTCAAAGCACAGCTTCTATATCTCCAGGCACTGAACACCGGCCAAGAGTGAGAATACAGAAAAAAAATACATATTTATTAGATTCACTGGGAGAGAAAAAAAAAAAAAAAAAACACAAGCAGTGAACTATGTAACTTAAGACGTTCTGTTCCCGGCGAGTCTGAGGAAGAAACTTTGCTGCAGCACCATTTTCCAGTGTATTCAGAGGCGAGAAAGGGAGAAGGGCGAACCGGCTGGATGACAATATTAAATTGGTGTGAATGGATTATTTGTCACCATGAATACACCAGAATCATTCATATCATTTATGAAATGAAAGGGGAAAAAAAAACCTTGTAGGTGCATGTAGTACACACACCTACCACTAGAGCTGTAAGGCCACATTTTACTGCCGTACGAACGTCCTGTGCAGATGAGCAATGAGCCCAACCTCCGCTGGGGCAACATTTTAAATATTAATAAGTCTCATGAGCTATCCCTGAAGTGAAATAGACAATCAGGCTAGGAAATTGGGAATAAATTATGTAAGCTAAACTTGTGTGTGCTTTTATTTCCTAATTTATGGTGGTACTTAAAATATAGTGTAACGTTCAACATTAAGGCGGGAGAGATTCTGGATAATGTGCAGATTTTTTGGAGGAGGTGTCCCATATAAAATAGTTTGGCTTAATCAACTGAGGCAGTACAACGCAAAAACATGAACTCCTTGTGAAAAAAAAACCTGGCAGAACTTGATGCATGTTGAAAGTTTATTTATATTTGAGGTAACAAACAATTTGTCGTCTGCCTCCTCCAAGAAGTGTGTAAATCAGGTCAAGGTGGGAGGACGTGGAACTGAAGGAGATAAATCATGTGGACGATAGAATGAGCACTGTACTCATGAAACTTCGGCCTACATATATATATACATATACGTAACGTATAAATACATACATGTACATAATTTTTCACTTCATCTACATCAATCAAAACAAAACCACAGTAATCTTTTAGCATACTGTACAGTGAAAACATGCATATATATCATTATTTGTATTCTGCTGTGCATGAATTTATTTATTTTCACGTCAGCACATTTTTATCTGCAGAAATGGCTGAAGTCATGTAGCCACGATGTGTACAAACACGACTGCTGCGCAGTCTTTTTCCGTGTATCTAAACAAACTTCAAGATTAAGAGACCTTGGCAGAGCTAATAGGCTGTACGCCTTATCAGAATGTGCCACCTGAGAAACTGCTACCTGAGGGTGACATTTAGCATCATACGCCGGCCGATAAAAGAGTGGAAAGCCTGAGCATCAGCAGGTTCCATGTCCCGCGTATTGGGTCCTCAGCAGCACCTCCATCTGTTTCTCTAGTAATGCAATTTGCCTTTAATTTCCTAATGTTCCTCTAATCACCAGGCCGGGTGCACAAGGGCTAATAGAGGGGTCACAAGTTGAAGTCTGTCCTGAAGAATGGATTTAATGGGGACCGGAGAATGCAAACTGCATTATAAAACACAGCTGCTTCTGTGCTACAGCGAGCCCAGCCGATGTCTGCAGCGGATCGGATCCGGCGAGCGGCGTGCGTCTCGTTAAAAATTCAAGTCACGCTTTCTGTATGATGATTTAAGCAAAAGCCAGACTTAAGGATCCCACAAGGGTCCATATTGAATCCAGGCAATTACATATCCCCCAAAACTCTTACGGAAATCATGTGTTTCATAATTTAATGCATTATATACTCACAGAGGAGAAAGATGTTTTTTTTTTTTCTGAGAAAGAACTATGATGATAAATAATAGATAAAAGACACAGATGCGGATATTTCCAAACAGTTACATCAAATGTGAAATCAGTTTTATATCACACATCAAACAAAGTCCTTTATCCCTTCATCGCTGAGTTCCAGCAGCTCTCGTAGCCTCGACAATCAAGTTTTTACTCTTCCATTTTGGAGTTCAACAACCTGATTACCGACATCTTTTATCGCGAGCGAGCCCGCAACTTTTCTCTCTCGAAATCTTCAAAACCGAAAAGTTTTTCCTCAGATATGCTTATGTATGCTGCGTTTAAGATCAACAGCATGAAGCCCTGGAAGTAACAGAGATGGAGGAAAACATCCGCTGTGAGGAACTCAAACAAGATGCAGAAAGGCAACTGCATCTGTTCAGCCGCACATCCCCCCTCAAATCTGCCGCCGACTGAAAGGACCTCATGGCCAGACAGCAACAGGAATAATTTATCGGCGATGCTCTCACTGCAGCGTCTTTCCGAAGTGACATGTTTGCCTATTTAAGCGTCTTAATTGCAGCAGTTCAAGTGTCTGGGAGAGTTGAATCCGTTGCGAGCGGTCCCGCCTCAACATACGTGGCTCTGTAAAGAACTAGCCCACTCCAAAGAGTGGCTTCGTGATTCTATATTACTCTTGCACTTTAACTTTGGTTAAGTGTGATGAGGGAGGCAAATAAAGCTTGTGCATTTTAATGAGCGGTGGGTCACATTCTCCACCAGAGACCACAAGAGGTTAAAGAGCCTCTCATAACCTTTAAGGAGGAAACCAGACACCCGGCAGAGCACCATCGTTTGGTTCTTTAGTGTTTTATTCATCTAATGCAAAGGTGCTCCACCTGTTTTCAGCAGCGTAACCGCACCCCCCCCCAAAGTTTGCTGCACGAGTAAACACATCGGCCTCTGCTTCAGTGGGGCTTCCAGCTAAACGCATGGGACAAATGTCTCCTCTGTCTTCCTGGCGCGAGTTGTCATGCGAGAGACGCACTTCTAACCCATTTTGTCATCCCGTCGACTTTCATACACTCTGCATTCCCGACTCTCCGCTGACAGTGACGAACTGACGGCGCTGCGTCCTAATTGCGGAGAGCAGCGGACCGACGCCGACGGAGGAAGAACAAAAACACACACAAAGCAGAGCCGAGTTGAGTTGAGTTGAAAAATTAAATGAAACAAACCCCGGCGACAGATCGAGCAAAAAGGGAGAAATGAGGTTTACTCCAATCCATGTAGCTCAGGAAGTGTTTTCAGTGATTTAAGGAAACGTTCAGTTGACGCGGATACAATGAAAATGTCAATTTGGATAAATGTATGTAAATCAAGATAACGATCCGACATGATCCAACATTTACCCCGAGATTCGCACGCTGTTGCTTCAGGCAGAATGTGTCATCCTTCATATTTACAATCATGATCATAAGAGAGATAAGGGCGTCAAAATAAGACACTGACAATAAGAATGTCCATGGGAAACACACACACACGCGCACACACACACCCCTCTGGTCATTAGGCTCATGGCGAGTTTTCATTCAAAAGCGTAAATTGGTGGGAAAAAACAACAATGTCTCTCCTCTCGCCAGCTTTCTTTTCAACATCTCACTGCGAAAGCGGCTCTTGTGGGCATCACTGACTGCATAAGTGCGTCCTCCCTCCCTGACAGAATTTGCAGGGTTTTCTCGGAGACGCAGTGGAAACAAGCCTACAATCCACACAGCCGCTGCCTCCTCTGCCCAGTCGGTACGTATAAGCTGCTGAAAGGTATCTTGGCAAAACAACAATTACAACTTACTTTTTACCTGAATCACGAGCAAAAACCGGCATTATGGATTAGCAGGTAAAACATGCAAACACACGTGCATTTATCACAGCAAGGACATAATTACAGGTCTTGTTGTTTGGTGCTTCCATCCTGAGGCTTTGCTTCAGCAATCTATGTTTTCCACAAGCTTACAGCCTTTTGCTGTGAAAGAAACAAGCTTTGATTCGAATGTAAATCTAAAATGCTGCGTTGTATTTTGTTCATCACAATGATAAAAAAAAACAACACTCTCCTGCTGAATGTATTTCAAAAGCTGATGCAAAAAGTTGCTGTTTTGAATACATTTTGCGTTTTTTTTTTTGCTGGCACCACTGTTCTCAGGGCAGCGCGACTGTTTGTTTGGGATGCACTTCCAACGGTATAAGGAGAGAGGGTTTTAGAAACCCCGGGCTCTTTAGATTGAAGGACTCCAGCTGAGTGGAAGAAGTTGCAAACAGCAGGAGTCAATTTCATGTCTAAGCAGCGCCTCTTCCCGTGGATATAATGCACTTTCAGAAAGCTCTAAACTCTGCTGGTGTGTGTTTTTTCCGCTTTGCTGAGAGCTTTTACCTTTTTTCAGTTAAATAATCTAACAGTGTGTCTCCAAAAAAAAAAAATCTGAATCAGATGAAGTGAGATTTTTTTTATGGCTTCGTCATTTTGAGAATTATGAGACATAAAACGTCACATCCTCAAAGAGTGCCTCAGTCTTTAAAAGAAAAAAAATCCCAGCAAAAAGTCGTATTGAAAACAAAGAAAAAAAATCATGCATTTTTTCTCAAGATCTGAAAGTACCCATTAACACCTCTGTGTACCTGCAAATTTCTTTTTTTCCCATGTGTAGCTAACTGTGTCTTTGTGTTGACAATGAATGAAGAGGTGCTTAGTTTCTGTACAGGTCAAGTGGCTTTTAATGCAATTGGAACATACTTGGAGGGAAAAAAAAGCAGTTTAGCACATCTTGGCACTGAGTGCTGCAAAGGTGGGAGTTATAGCAGGGCGCATTTCACTCTGGTTTTACTGTGGAGCGGTAATTATTCCCACTTAGCTGGCAATGAGGGAGTCACATGAAGATAACATGACTTATAAAACACCACTTTCGTGTAAAGGTGTCACTTTAAAAGATGGCACTTAAATATAGAAGAAAGGAATTAGGTGCTTTATGTGTCGCTGCCTGAACCTTGGTTCTCTTGCAACTCTAATGAAGTGGTTGACTTTGGGTCTTGTGCAGAGCTCGATAGTAACATTCATTTGTATCAGGCGCGTGTGCGCCTGTAATAGCACCTACATTCAATAGATATAATGGATGCCAAGTGCATCCTTTAGCATCCACCAAATCACTTTGATTTGAAGCACAACTTAAAGTTACATCTGGAGAAAGTAATGTGATAAACAACTTTTTTCATTTGACTGGGCACAAACTGACAAAAACATCTCAAAGAATGAAGAGTTCTTGTTTAAGATTCAAATGTAAGGCCTGCAAATTGGTGCAAATTCATTGATTTTTTAAAGGGCTTTCTTTAACCCCGATGGACAGTCAGTCTCTCCTGACTCAGGCGTCGGATAATAATGGACATCCGACAATATTTGTGCTATGATACCCAATGAACAATGAATCACTCGGGAGGGACAGGATATCTTGTCAAGACCAGGGCCACAACACAGATGATTGAGGACCTGTGAGGGAAGTACAGGTACACAGAGGACACCCTTATAAAGTGTTGTATCATTATAAACAAAAAAAGAAAGACATAAAATGTAAACAAAACAAGAGACACGACCGTATTTCACACATTGTGAGGTCAGTGAGCTTGTGGAGAGTACAAAAGAGAGACAAGTTTGACTCTTTGCTGTCACTGATGTGAAAATTCAAACAATTCAGGGTGAATGATACGTGTATTTATACCTGACTTTGTTTTGTAAAGCATGTTGTGTCTGGAAAAGAGTTGTGTGAATTGAATTATCGTCAATTTTGTCATCATCACTCTTTAGAAGACTTCACCTGGCGTTTTTCACAGTTACACATGTCCCCTAATCATATCAAGTGACAGCAGGAGTTGTCTTCAACACTGAGCACAAAAGAAAAACTAGGGGGGGAAAAAAAGATGCAGAAATTGCTTCGAGTCCAAAACTGTGATATTTCACACACAAAGAAGAGGGAAGCGTGGAGGAGGGTCAGTGATGCAGTTAATAATGTGAGGCCACAGCCGCACACACTGACAGAAACAGAGCAGCAGAGTCTGATCTCAAAAGGCCAAAAAGCAGACTGGACTTTTAGTGATGAAGGAAACAACAAGCAAACTGGAATGTTTTTGATGCCTGGATGTCTCTAGCCACAAAAAAAGAGGCATTTGTCTGGTGTTTTCCCCCCCATAATTGCAGCGCATTAACAGCAGCTCATTGTTAGTTATTCACATCATTGATGCAATGTCAGCCTCTGTACTCGTGGTTTAAATAGTCTGCAGAAAATAAATGTACATCAATACAATGTTGGACTACAGAGGCTTGAATAAACAGCCTGTGCGTGTGTGTGTGTGTGTGTGTGTGTGTGTGTGTGTGTGTGTGTGTGTGTGTGTGTGTGTGTGTGTGTGTG
>JAUESF010000080.1:7598424-7615936 GCA_032274765.1 Malacoctenus tetranemus
TGTGTGTGTGTGTGTGTGTGTGTGTGTGTGTGTGTGTGTGTGTGTGTGTGTGTGTGTGTGTGTGTGTGTCCGTGTTTGTGGGGGCATGCATGCATAGGTGCATGAGAGTGTGACCATGTGCAGGGCTTTTGATTTTATAACCCGTGCAAGGTCAAGGAAGCGTCTATGTGAGAACTCTCCCTCCTCCTCCTCCACTTCATTTCCTGACCCCTCACCTTCCTTTCAAAGGAAAGCTTTACTTGCATAAAAGCGCCAGCTCCAAGCAGAAACTCTGTTTATTCCTCCATCTCCACCCCCCCCTCCCCCTGTATATTTACTTTCTCACCCTGGTTCCCCTGATACCGAGCCCCATGAAATCAACACAGCTTTCAAATTAAATGTGAATGAAGGGTATGTTTCCTTAGGATTGCATGGCATGATGGCTGAAATCCCACAGAAAATATGACTTTAGAACCAGCAGTATCTCCCCGGCTGTAAGCTGGGAAATAGCCCACACTCTTGCACTTCATACAACCCCTTGACAGAATCAGATCCACTCTCGAGGCTTACGGAAGGTGTCAGTGGACCCCTCGCTCCAGAAAGCCTGAACATGAAGGGAGAATAATGACGAAAACGCCGCTATAACATTAGCAGTGTAGCTACATGCTTGGGTGGCAAATTTCTCCAAAATACGAAGACACCTGCACATTCTGAGCAGCAGAATCGAATGTAAACAGTTTTAAATCCGCCAGAACACGACAGTGTTATTGAAAAACCTGAAGAGTTAGACCTGATAAAAAAAAAGGAAATTATGACAAATAGATTTTTCTTCAGAATTATTGAAGAAATTTCAATATCATCTAATCACAAATGATGGATTTCCCCCCCCCCCACCATAAAGCCTCCATAAACAGTTGTTTGTGACGCATGATGTACCACAACTTTGATATTCTGAACACGCCCAGGTGTATTCAAATTGTATTAGGACTCGAAAAACATATCATATTTTTGTCTTTGTAACGTTATCACTTTTATAATTGGTTTGAATAATTGATTTCATTTCATTAGTTTGTTTCTTGAGGCGCTCACTCGTATAAAATGAATGACCACAGAGCGGAGGGAAACCCTACAACAAGGGCAGCGCCGCAATTAAAAGGTGCTGTGGTGGCGTGCAAATCCTTCATCCAGTTGGTAAACCACCGATCACCAAATCTCCTCCAAAAGCAAATTTGACCATTCATGTCAGAAATCAATTACAATTTAGAGTGGGTCGTCTGAGGTGAGACCACCAGCATCCCGCAGGCAGCACCTGAATCTGAATGCAGATTGACTGGGCGCTGGCCTACAAGTGACCTTAACTAAAGGTCTGTATCGTCTATGTTGTAAAATTAGAATATTGCCAATTAGTTTGGCACCGTTAAAGTCAAATGAAAAATAAATCACATTAATAGAAACTGTCTATGCGAAGATAAGTTAATAGGTTTACAAAACCTATTGTTGCATTATACACTGCTGCGATTCCAATTCAATGTCAGGCATTTGAAAGTCCACCAGACTATATATTGTTTGTTTTACTGTATGAATTGATAATGTCACTATGGAGAGTTGC
The DNA here is from genome assembly GCA_032274765.1 of Malacoctenus tetranemus. NCBI lineage: Eukaryota > Metazoa > Chordata > Actinopteri > Blenniiformes > Labrisomidae > Malacoctenus > Malacoctenus tetranemus. Next base: position 7,600,013 of record JAUESF010000080.1, read on the forward strand.
ACTAGGTGCTACAGCTGGACTCAGTGTCTTGAAGCTGCATGCCACTGAATGTAGTCCAACTGACAGCGTCAAGTTGAAAGTCTCGCAGCCTTTCCTCAGAGGGGGTCATCACTGCACCGGGGGGATTAGGCACAAGCTCGGGTTTGAGGATCGTTAGCCAATTAACTTAATCATTCTCAATCCCGGGAAACACGACAAGAGCAGGCTACATTGATTCACGTCGGTTTGATGTTCCCTATCTCCTTCATCGTCCTTTTTTTTTTTGTCCCTCTCACCCTCTTACCACCTCTTCACTGGTGGATCTATCACTGTGTCCTGCTCTTCTTTCTGCCATTGACGGGGCTCGCCGATAGCGCCAGCTGACAGGGGTTGTAAAGGGCTTTCAGGCAAGGTTCCTACACAGCAAGTCGTCAATGAGAAGATCTTACCTCGCCGTGTACTGATCTCCAGTTCTTTAAAACCGTTTCCTTGACACCAAGACCCTGTCGGCTTGAAAGGAAAAAACTACACTCTGTTATAACAAAAGGTGAAGTAGCGAGGCAGGATGTTGCTCCGAGCCGCACAGATAATGTCTGTGTTATTGAGGACATCTGAGAAGAGGGCAGGGTGACCACAGGACACGGGCTGACCCTTCAAGGAGCTTCTACACGCGTGAACGTGTGCATGCACACAAATATTCACCCTCACATAAATGAATGCATGCTTCTGAATATACTGACACTTGGACATGCTATTATATGGATGCAGACATTCATAAATATCACCTACATGTCCGTGCAGGCACAGATGCTGTTTGTATGGGGTTTTTTTTTTGCCCCATTTTATTTTTTTTAACTGCTATCAGCAAGGCACACAGCACGTCTGAACACATGAAATCCATCTCTGTGGCTCGCTAGCCGCGTTGGATACTTGTACTATAGAGCAAGTACAGTATGCAAGCCAACTGGAAGTGGAAACAGAAACCAAGCGCTCTGCAGCACGTCCAAAATATTCAGCTGTTCCACCAAAAGCATCGATTCCCTCTCTGTAGCGTCTTTTCAGGCCCGTGTGAATATGACTCACTTTCACACACACGAACGCACCCTACAAATCAATATACATCAAATAATATAACACTCAGCCAAGGAAAGGTGGCATGCTGCCATTCATCTCCTATTATGAGAACAATCTCTTTGAATCTCACAGTGACGATGGGGTTTATTTCAGGTGTCTGACTTCACCCAGCACCACACTGTTCTTTGATCTCTCCCCGCAATCTCCAAATAAATTTAGCTTGAATTAAATTTTCACCAGTAAATCGGAGAGTGGTGGACATGCTCTGAACGTTAACACGCAACATAAGTGAAAATTATGTCCTGAAAAAGTACCAGAAGCTTTGATGCTGCCATGTAATTACCATACAAGACATTCATTTTCAATGTAATGAAAGCCTTTTTCTTTCTTGCTGTGGTATTTCATTACAAAGGCGACGCTGTCATGTTCCTATTTTGAGCCAATTAGCTCATTATTAAATCTGCTCTCAGGCTAAAACATCGCTACCTTATGCATTCACATCATCCACGTGTTATTCAGTGTGCTTGCAGCTCATCACTACTAGCGGCATTACTCCAGCCAACACTATTAAAGACCCTGTTACTCCTACTCAGCATGTAGGCACCCCTAACCCTTTTACAGGAAAATATCTGGTGCTGCCAAAAGACTCAGAGATGTGTGTTCGTGGTGTGACAGCAGAGGAGGAGGAGAGGAAGTGCAGCAGGGAGAGACAGTGATTTAATGGACCACTCCAAAGACCACAGTGACCCCTGCTGGACTGGTCAAACTGATAGGACGCACTGAAGTTTGAGCTTTGAAGTGAAATTAGAAAAGAAACAAACATGGGGATGATTTGAAGGTTTGTTCTGAAAGGTAGATTATGTTAAAAAGTGTCAAAAGAGTTCATTAGATTTTGATAAGCTGCCCTGAAAGTGTTCTATTGATTGTCGACATCCAATTGCTCCTCTCGTTTGACTGCTGGCATATTGTGAGTCTGAGTGTTTGAGGGAGTGAAAGGAAGACAGGTTTTTACATCGAGAGAATGAGCAAAGACCGGGAACGATACCCAGGTAAACCATTCACATCAATCCGATCATGGCTAATGTTGCTTCATGCCTTTTCATCCATGCCGAATTGGCCAAAAAATGAGAGAGTACAATAAACCTGCAGTCAGACAACACAGCATTGATATCGTTCAGTATCAAATATCAGCTTTAACTGGAGATTTATATCCAAACTCTGCGTTCACAATGAGATTTCACAGTGTCCCCTTTGCTGAAAGAGCTTTCTTATGAGAGTACGAAACCCATAACAATAAAGAAGATTATGACGATGGGGGAAAGCGGGGAGTTTTACATTCGCTGTAGGAGTGTGAAAACGAACTGCGCATCTATATCTACAGCACCCCAAACTCCCTCAACATAATTCAAAAGACTGACAGGGCCTGAAAAATTGACAGCAAAGAGCAGCTTGATCAAATGTGATCTGACTTGTCGCTAAATGTGTAATTGTGGCATCTATCAGGGCGAGCAGGAAGAGGAAACTGTCGGTGGATGTCTCCCACATGGGAGGGCTAATGGATTTACAGTACTGCCTGACAGATTTTACAGACCTTACATCATGTTTTTCAAATATGTATTTTTCTCATTTATTTTGAAAGTGGGAGCCAGGCTTGGCAGTCATGCATGAAATGAGTCAAATCTGTTTGCCTTTTGGCTCTGTTCAGATTTCTCTAAATTGTTGTAATGGTTATATTCCCCTTTTTTCATGTTTCACTGTTTTTAATCTACGATTTGTCTTGAATCAAGAAGTAGCATTAAAGTGATATTCGCAGAACCATGTTTGAAGCTTAAGAATTCTCTCTCACTTCAGCATGAACAGATACCATTCAAAGGTTGGCCGCACTGTGATGGAGATGACTGCTTTTCCGATGGGGAGTTTCCCCCGCGAAGGGCATCAGGTGTACGTCAATTTAAAGGGTAAATAAAGTGAATTGTACAGTCATATACACTCGCTGAACATCATGCTCTGCTGATTAAACTAAGAGGAGTTGTCAGGTGAGCAGGTTCACCAGCTGGAATCGAATTAACATTCATATCAACTCGCCTCGTTACTGTAATTTTCACATGGCTTCAGATGAGGATCAATTATGGGGGCAGGACTACTGCCCATTACACAGCTAACATGCTTATCTTCTTACTCCGGGCCACAGGCTTTCAAGTGAACACAAAACACATAAGCACAGAAGAGAACCGCCAAATAGTCATTATCTCTCATTTACAACCAATGTACCACTGGATATTGACTGCATTATTCTCCCTGCAGGGTCTCCAAAAGGTTATTTGGCAAGTAGCTTCAAACATTCCTTTTAAGCGAAATTAGAAAAGTAGAAAAAAATAAAACAACCTCCCCAATCGTCGTGGAGCCACCACTTTAATTGGGTTGTGTGTTTGTGCAATGACAGATACAATCTATGAACGACGAGTTTTAGAAAACATCCAGCCACATAACAACCGAAGGATGAGAGGAGAATAGCCTGGATGACAAGAGAACAAAAAAATCTAAATTCATGGTCAGCGAGTCTTTATGCCTGATGTTGTGCTTCGACCCCACAGAGTGCTGCTTCCTTCAAGCCTCCCGCTGTGAAACTGAGCAAGTTAAAGTGCAGTCTGTTGTCTTTGTGCAGCGATGCCTTTGTTGCGAGGGTCGTTTCAGTTTCTCCTAAAACGGCTGCAGCGACGAACTCTGGGGAGCTCAGCGTCATTTTAAAAAAAAAAAACAAACCACCATCTACTTATCTTGTGCTGTTGAGCGGCACTTCAATTATGTCTTTGCCTGGATAGAGTCGGTGTGCCATTATTCAGCATGATCTAAATTTAAATCTACAACATCTCCAACATGTGACACTGTTGAAAAGGGGTCAGACACGCTGGCATGAATAACTTCCATTGCTTCTGACACGCAGCTTTTCTGACTAACAAATCGCACAGCGAAGCAAGTCATCGCCAACCTGGTGGAATAGAGGAACGTGGGGCGCTTCAATTTTCATTCAGATCGTCGCTTCCAAAGACGACAGAATCGTTTCTAAAAACATACCAACACACTCCCACACACACACAGTACATTTTTTTCCAACACGATGCATTTCCTGCGTGCTTGCACTGAACCGAACCACTTCAACTGCCTCCCTCAAACCTGGGTTTAACCTCAACCCCGTCATCGTTTTATCAGCGTAAAACAATCTAAGCTTAAAGACAAATGTAAATCATGACGGAAAACCCAAACTACACACATAGCGGCAGACACACAGTGAGCCAGTTTTACCTGAACGTTATTACTTTTTTGTTGACAGTCGGAAATTCAAAAGGCTGCCTGTCAATTAGATCGATCTGATTAGAGGGGGACGATCTTCTGAGGTGACTTTGTCAGTCAGCAACCTTTAGACCAACTTGGAGACGCATATTTTATGTTGTTACCTCACAGCGAGAGGGTCCTAAATTCAAGCCCAGCTGAGGGGGCAGGTTCTTTGTGGAGTTTTTTCTTTTTTTTTTTTCCTGTGACAGTGCGACAAAGGTCAAAGTGTCCCTCTAAGTTGTCCATAAGTGTGAATGTGTGTGATTCCATGTCACTCTTTGTGTGCACGGTGACGGACAGGCAACCTGTCCATAGTGTGTTCTGCCTTTTGCCCAATGAAAAGCTGGGATCAGCTCCGGCATGCCGCGATCCCGACTTGGAAAATCGGTTTAGAAGATGAATGGAGGGATGCACTGACTTATGTCTATTCCCTGCAGAAATAATCCAAACTGGGTGATTATGGCTCAGCTTCAAGTCTGAAGGTTGGCCGTTCGACCCCCCCACCTCGCCCTGTCCTTATGTCAGCGTGTCCTTGAGCAAGACGCAGAACGCCATATTGCTCCCAATGGAACTTGGTGCATAAGCGCCTTGCATGGCAGCTGTGGGTGATTTTGTGTGTGATAAATATGATGTGCGGTGTAACTTGCCTCGGGGCTCCTGAATGCGATGGAAAAAAAGTGCTTCATAAGTGTTGTCCACTCACCGTTCGCACTGAACTATGGGTAGCAGCTCCAAACATTAAGCTCGAGGTGGGCAAACGGGTCCGTGGTGGGCAACAGTCCTGCGTGTTTCTGATATTTTACTGCTCCAGCACGTCTGTGTTTGACTCCGGTGTTTTAAAGAACCTCTACAGAAAGGTAATGCTGATAAGGAGCCACTCATTAGCACTCATTACCATCAGGTGTGTCTAAGCAGGCTCCTTTTAGGTCCAGGAGAGCCAAAACTGGTCTTGGTAATTTCAGTGCATGAACTGATTTTCAGCCCCACAGTGGTAATGAAAGCACACATCTACCCACCCACACACACACACTACTCACATGAGCAGCAGCATCCAAGCTAGCATATTGTTTATTGTCTCCGATTGCATGACTTATCATTAGGCAGAGTTTGAAACTCTCATGCATCATTTTACTGTGACTCAACATGGATCTTATTCCTCATGTCACCAGGGAGTGTGTGTGATTTGTATAGTCTCCAGTTGTCTCACTCTTCTCACTGAAGAAACAACCACATTTATTTCCATGGGGGGGGGGGGGGGTGAAGGGTGGGGGGGCTGATGGATTGTGCTCACCTTCAAGTTGCTAGTATTATTTATCTTTTTGTCCTGCATACTACATTTTCATCAAACAGCTCTCCCCTATAATTTGCCAGCGTGTACCCCTCAATCAAGGGAGCATGTCCCAATAAGACACTTACAATGAGGACAGATGTAATTCAGACCCTCGGACTGTATTTATTGGACAGTCTTGTCTCCTCACATCCTAAATGTGAGCAATGAGATGCTCACTCATCCGTCCTCGCAGGGGGGAAAAAAATTGCATCACTGCAGCGTTACATATCTTGCTATCAGAACGCACCAGTGGATGAAAAACATACTTGTAGGCTGCATTGAAATCTAATTAGCATGCCTTTTGTTCTGGCAGGATGGAAATAATGTTTATACCGGAGCACAAGCATGAAAACCTTTCTTGAACAGTCAGTGTCTCGTTAGAAAAAAAAAAGCCTTGAGGTTCATTCATAGTTTTTGAATATTACAGCTAATCTTCAGTCTTTGAGTTTTTTTTATGTCAATTGAATAAAAAGATTATTGATCCGATAAAAATTCCACAGTAAATTGCTTTTATTTTCCATCTCGTTAAAAGTGAACTCAACAGTATTGGAATACTAACAAGGAAATGAGTATCTAGTGAAATAACTTAAGGCAACGGAGGCACAGCAGTCTCACGGAGCAAAACCAGGAATTAGAGGGTTGCCAGTTGGAGTGATAAATAAAGGATAACCTATAACAGGACTGGTATCATAGGTGTCACATGTGCGAAGCGTGACCGAGAGACAAACTTTTCCTGAGGCAAATGCGAGTGAATCGGAGCTCAAGACATCCTTATATTGCCATGTTTCCAGCAATAACATAACGTGTCCAGGTATGTCAGTCACCCAAACCATTGCCACGAATGAAACAACCACATCATCAGATACAATGGCGTTTCAACTACAGAAGTCTTTCCTCCTCCTTGTTTCGCATTTAAACTTTGGATTCATGCAACCGCAGAAGAGAGTTATGTTTCCTGAATCCAATTAAAATAAGCTTTTGCACAAAGAAGATGATTGTGGTTTTCCTACATTGTGGACATGTGCGTCTTTGGCCCGCTGTACGTTTTAAATCATTTATTAATAGTTCTTGCACATGGTGGAATCCTCAAAGTCTTTGGAAATTTACGATCGAGAAGAATATTCAGTGTATTGCGCAACATTTTTGATGGTCTTTGGCAGATTGGTGAACCTCTTCCCATCTTTACATCTGAGAGACAATGTCTCTGCTCGCTCATATTACTGGCCTGCTGCCATCTGAAGTAATTGGGAGTGTGAGGGATTTTCTCTTTCTTCTTAAGTGCTTCCTGGTATGAGCCTTTCTTGTCACTTTCTTAGTTTTCATTAGGTGTGATTTTACATATTTTACATCAAATATATATGATTTCAACATCCGTCACAGCAAGTCGTCAACATTTTGTTTTATCACACAAAATTTCACACATTGTTTAAAATTCAAGCCTTTTGGAAATCATGTCTGTTGATAATTATCTATTGAAAAAAAAATCACTAAACACAAAACGCACAGCAGAGATTGAAGGTCCCACTCTTTTCTTGAAATCACTTTCCAGGACACTTTCAGGACTCTTCAGGTTGATAGTGGCACTCATTGGGCCATGTTGAAGCACATTCATTTATGCTAACAAGATTAACAATAAAAAAAAAAAAACTCACACTCAACACTCAAACAAACGGTCGGTACCTCAGTTTCCAGGCACTTTGCAGAAAAAAAAAGCTTCACTACTTTACTTAATCTAATGACACACTTGAAAGGAAACACTGGGATTTGGGACTCCAAAACTTGCTCTGAAATTGCAAATTTGATTGGCTGGTTGTGTCGATTGTGGGGCAACGTTGATTGTGGCAGTGACATGCTGTAGCTGAGTTAAGCCTGGCTGAGAAGAGACATGCATGCAAAAAAGAAAAAAAAGGAAAAAGAATAAATTTATACCGACAAGGCAGAGAGGCGGTCTGCTTTTTAACTGAAGCAAGGACGTTGGGACATTTTTCCTCCTCGTCATTTTTTATCTGCATTTCCAGTATTACGATCATGGGTCAAACATTTTCCATGTTTCCCAGGTGATAAAGTGCTAGAGGCTAATTTTGGTCATTTGGCACTTCTGCTGAGATGTCATTGATGGACACTTTTTCCTCAGCAGGATGCTGCTATAGTCTCAAAGTGAGAGATCTCAACTGTGCAAAACTTATAGAAGAAAAAAAACGACATAGTTCTGTCTATTTTAAGTGAACTAAAAGGTAGATTTGGGCTTGTTATAGGTCTGCAGTTTACTCAAGAGAACCCCAAGATGTGGATTTTCTAATTTCACCTCGCCTCCCTCTTCATCTCTCACCTGTTTATCATTCAATCCACTTTGCGCATAGTCCTGCAATCATTTACACAGCAGATCATTGACCCTGTCTGCTTATGATTAAATACTGTGATAAAATGAATTAAAGCTTTAAGTATTTCTTCCCAATGTGCATGAGTGAGGCTGGTATATTACCATGTTTATATGAGCCCCGTCCTCCTGTAAACCCCGGTAAGCGGAAACAGAGACAGCCAGCCTATAAAACAAGCTGCCCTCCCCAGATCCCAGTATTTATGGGAATAAAAACAACAAGCTTTAAATCAGACCTCAAAGGAGCCTGAGGACTTTACCGAGAAGCAATAATACGCCCGATCCTTCACTGCTGCCCCGGATAACTTCATTTCACATGACCTCGTGTTTGGTGAAACAAAAATAAAAGTATTCTTTGAATACCAATAAAAATTAGGAGTACTTTTTGTGTCTTTCCTCTGGTAAAAGACTTGATGGCACACCTTTCTTTCGCTGCTGTGGCACAACCACATGTCTTCAGGAGACACGTTGAAGCTCTCGTTTTATGTAAATGAGATGTTTAATTGTAAATTCAATGGAGAAGGGCCAATATTCTCTAGTCTACAGGCTTAAATGTGTGTCTCATTTGTGGCACTGGTGACAAATGATTGCTCTAAAATGTCCATTACAGCCGCGGTGTATTTCTTCCACATCACTTATCTACAGTGTCCCTCTCTACTTGTCAGGCTGGCTTTTGTTTAAAATAGGAGAAATAATGTGGTCAAGCCTCAAAGCAGCTTTTGCCCGGAGGTGTAAAGAGGTCAACATGAGACTGTTCTTGTTATATTTGTTTTCTGTGTCTGGAGGGGATACTATCAATCAGGAGTGAGAGGGGGAAATATAATAATAATACTATGGTGAGAAAAAGGGAAAAAAAAAGAAACAGCCCCAGTGCCAACCGTCGTCTGGAGTGACAGGTGAGTGAATGCTCACCACAAGCGGGAACATGGAGGGAAACTAGGTTAGGAAATCACCTCAGTTCAACACAGATAGTCAAAAAGTCTCTTTGGAAAACCAGCTAACAGATTACCTTCAGTTGATTCCTTTCTTTGTGTGGAGAAAAAAAATGCATGTCTTACTTTTTAAAGAGAGGTTCAATAAAAAAAAGACCAAGCTACATTAGTTAATGCGCATGCCACAGTATAAACACCAATCTGATCCAGTTGAAAGTTTATTGGATACTTTATTGTGGCTCAGTGGATTTTATTGCACATTTGAGGCCTGCCATTGAATATTACAGAGAGGGGGGTTTAGGTTCCACCATGAGATGTCTGTAAGTCTGAAACTGAACTGTCACATGTGGAACTAAACTCATTGGTTTCCCCTTCTTTTCTCCCATCTGTGCTGGAGCAGCTCTAATGGGTTTAGCATGGTTTGTTGGGAAGACACTGGGGTCAGTCGTCGGCAGCTTCATGAACAATCTACCTGCTCGCTGGCATTTGAGTCAACACTGATAAAAAAAAAAAAAAATCATTCTCTCGACTACGTATCCAAAAATCCCTCTCAGTTTTACAAATTTAAACTGAACAACATTTTGACACACTTTGCCTTTTTATAAATGGAGCTAACGTGGAAGTCAGAGTAGCAAACGGCGATTTCAAACTCTGGCTGGCATCCACAGTCCAGTCGCAGCAAGGGAAGATTGGTTTTGTGCAAACGTTATTAGATGTGTTTTTTGTGCTGAGACTTTTTTCTCACTCAATTTTTTTTTTTTTTTTACCTTTCTCGACGACCTCATAAATTTTCCTCTTTCAATTTAACCATTGGAAAACAAAACAGGGATTTCGAGCTGGACAGGTTTGACGCAACAGCTAAGTTGTTGTGTTTCAGCCGAAGCTAACTTTGTTGCAATATAATTAAAACGAGGGCTGAAGACCAAACATAATGCTGCAATGTAGACACCTACGATGGCTGCTGTGTAATTAATTAGCATCCAGGGCTACACCATCTGGTCCCCGAGTAGCAGCAGCATCTCTAACAGGTTTACCTTGCATTTTTAAAGGCCTGTCACGGTATTAATCAGTAAATTTCGGGTAATACTTTGTCTAAACTGTTTCTAAACCCGTCACAAATTCCCATTCATATCACATCCACTCCGTCTGGGGGAGCAATCAATACTTGCTCACTTGACTTAGAGGTGAAACACTATACTTCACATGTTAAGGGCATTTCTTAAATCCCAGAAGGGATTCAATAATAAGTTAATCTCTCCGTGGATGCCCTGGCTTATTAGCTTCATTCATGTAGAGGTGAGAATCAAAGAAAATAAAACACAAAAAGGGAGAATCAAAGAAAAGAGACAAGGCCATTTAACAGCTGCAGCAGAGGATTATATTTATTTCAAAGAAGTGATAGTGTAATCCAGTTAACATTTTGGTGTCTCCGCCTTTGGGGAACCGGGGGGGCCTTCACAACTATAGTGTTTAAGCAGTCATCATGGCCCCTCAAAGCAATGTTCAGTCTCATTACCACTTAACGGCCTTATTAAAGTCCAGCTCCAAACCTCTTACATGACATCAAACGTGTTCCATTAAATTGTGACATCTTGTACAAAGTTGTAGAGGCCATTAAAATGCAATGGCGAGGAAAGCGCGAGGCACAAAAATGGGTGAAACCTTTCGGATGTTTCCGTTTTGTTTCTTTTTTAATTATTTCTAAAGCTTCATTTAGAAAATTAGAGCGGCTCATGGAGATTGTGAAAAGCTTCCCATTGAATGCCTCCCTTGGGGGAAAGTCTTATAGTAAGTGTGCATCCCGCATGATCATTAACCATAAATATCAAAGTCTCTTGACCCAATCATTTCTGGTGTGGTAGAGTTAATGCAGCTTAATTAAAATCCTCTTAAGGATCACTATGGGTGACCTCTGGAATATGCCGTCTGGTTTGATTGTAGGCAAACTTCCTTCGTTTAGGACGTTCGGGTCTCAAAGCATCTTCCCTTATAGATGTTTTAACTTGCTTTTTTGGGGGGGGGTTTGTTACATCTTTTTAATAATTGGCATTCTGAGTAGTTTCAGTCACAATTAAGAACAAACGACTTGACGGAAATCAACAGCAATTCATTAAGTGAACTGACAGACTACTGTTTGGTCCCCAAAGTCAGAAGTTACCCGAGTTCGTTAGAGGTCATTAGTCATTACTTCTGTCATGTGTGAACACAGACACGGGGGCTGCATGGGGTTCCAGCCGTCCGACATGCTCATCAAGCCATTAGCATTAGCAGGAGCTGCTGTCATCGCTAAGGAGCAGCTCTGTTACTAGCTCACTAAAATCCTGTTTACTGGAAGAACAGCACCATCATTAATCCTGGGATTGACTCAGTTCCCCGGAGGGCAACATGAAAGATGCTTGACTGTAAGTAACATTAACATTGGGCTGCAGCACAGTGTTGCCTTTGCAGTGCTAAAATATTAACATACCTTTATACTACATGTGGCTGTTCGTTTGTCGTCGTATCGCAGCTGTGTTGTAGGTTCGTTTAAAGCAGTAACATCTACATTGGCTCCAGGAAATCTCTTCCCAACCATCTGATTTAAATGCAGCTGACCTTAATAATCAGTTCTTACACAGCAGCAACATCAGAAATAGAAAGTCACACCTTTAGAGCTGCCTGCGAGAGAACCTTTATTGAATCAACAGTTGGTATACATCTACTGTTACTCATAACGTTACGCAATGACTCACTAATGAAGAAAGTGCCAACTATGAATTATTGCCAAATGTGAGTATCTTGCAAAATGTTGATACTTTAAGGCTGCCATGTCTGGCAGGGCCACTTTGCAGCATGTTTAGACCATGTTTATCGATTCTTTTGAACTACCACTATACGAGGGCCGTGGATCATCACAAATTGCTTCAGAATATATCTGAAGGAGAAATGATTTCAAGGCCTTTCCATTTAGTAACACTGGTAAATGAACATGTCAAATTTTGATTGAAACAAATGCGCATGAGTCTTTCTGCTGATCCTTCACAACTAGAAAACATTCAAAAAGATGTTTTCTCGGTAACCAAAGTGTAATATTTTCCAAAAATAACACTTTATTACCAGGGAATCATTTTCAAATTCTGAATTAATCAAAATCAGATACAACTGTAAAACTTTCTGCAGGTTTAAGGGTGCAGGGAGCCAAGAAGTTGAGAGCAATATTGCTTTTTTTTTTTAATATTGAAGGAGACTTATAATACAGTGCATGTACTTCGTTTAATGGTATCAGTCTGGGATGCTGATAGAGCAACTCTGCTTGATTTGCATGGAATTAAGCTTCTCCTTTGCCTGAGATGCCGCATCTCAGCGCTCCCTCTTCAAGAGTCTCCAGCCCCGCATGCCCACTTGTCCTCCCTTTTCACTCCCCTTCTCAAGCTTGTCCAGCAAGAATCGATTGCAACAACCTTGCGTCAGGTTTTTGCCAAATCTCGTGAAGATCTCGCAACAAGCTGTTCTCGTAAGCAGGACATCACATTCATGGAAAACTGCAGCAGGAGCACAACTCACGTCGTGAAACTTCGAGGGGGCACAGTTTTGGGGATTCAACTGGCATAACATGTAGACTTTTCTTTTTGAGTGCCTCAAAAAAAATCAAAGCATGAATTGTTTTTCATAACTAATCTTACTGGGAACAGTTTCAGAGGCATCAAGCATCACCAAAACAAAGCCAACAGCGGCATCGCCTTTCCGAGCTTTGAAAGGAGATAACAAAAATGTGTTTTTGCTGTTTATTTTGGAAGCCTTGGTATAGATAAAGGTTGTTTATATATGTTCATGCAAGTGAAATATTTTTCCATTTACACTTTATTCTCCATGTACACAGTCACCGTGTGTCTGAGAGCATACATATGAATGCTTCTGTGCTGTCAAAACAATACTTTTGTCTTCCTGATTTTTTTTTGCGCTTTAACAAAACTCAAACATGAATCATGAATGCGGTTACGACGGCGCAACACTTCCAGCCAGACCTCATTTTCTGAACGCTCACCCAGGAGTGACCTTCACAGAGTTCCTCGGAGCCACATTCACACCTCCGCTTCTTCTTACTGTGTCACAGTCGTATAATTCAAGGCAGAATAGAAACATTGCAGGACCTGATGCTGCATTCACGTTACTTTCATTAGTTTTTTTTTTCCTTCTGCTTTCGAAACATATATCACAGACATTTGGAATTGGAACAACGCCGGGGAGTCTCTTCAACCATGTATCAATAGTAGTCATGGCATTTAAATGTCATACAGGATTAGATACAAACGTCACGACCACACCTGGAGAGTGTCCTTACACATCTCTCTATGAGCAGAGTGCTTCGATGTTCTTTGTCATAGGACAGCAATCTCAAGAGGTCTCAGGAGAGCCAGCGTGAGCACCAGAGAGCCCCCCCTAAGGCAGAGCAGTCAATTCAGAAGCTCCCCTGTCCAACCCGCACCTCGCGTTCTCCCGCCTCCCTACCTCCTTCTCCTGGCAAACGGTTTAGAGAAGGATAGATCATGTGGAGCCAAACCCCAGTTATCTGGCAGAAGATCACACAGATGGGCCAGACTGAGCCAGCTGAACCCACAGGCAGCTGGGAGTGATGATGCACAGGATGCTTCCTATCAACAGGATGTACTGTAGCGCAGAAGCTTCACAGACTGACACACCAGACAGGGCCACTGAAGGAGGGCCTGCACAGGGACCACAGAGGGCAGGGAGACGGGGACGGAGCAGCGAGATCAAGGGGAGGGATGTGGAGTGTGGAGCCGGAGTGGGAAATGAGAGACGTCAAGGTTTCAATAGATACAATGAAAAGCACAGGAATACACTTAAAGAAGAAAAGGTTTCGAGGAGAGGAAAATCTTTGCTGTTAGGTGAAGAAGATTGGATTGATAGAGGAACTAAAAAAAGAGAATCAGTAAATGTATTTGAACAACAAAGGGCAGGCTGCAATGTCTTTTCTTAACAGTGATGCTGTATTTGCTAGGAACATGTTTGAACTCAGTGTTCTCCACATTTCTTTTCATTTCGCAGTAGGTCTAATTATTTGTATTACCTAATGAGGCTTTAATAAAGCAAACACATGTAGCCAACTGCCAGCTTTTTCTGAGTTTCTCTTTGCTTCTCTCCCCAGAAACATAACTGTGATGTATGGAAATGCAGAGACGCCATTATCAAGTCCAAGTTCAATACAAAAGCATTTGTTCAGAGATGCAGCGAAGATGTATGCGGTGGTGGCCTCTTAATTGCATATAATGCTTGTTTACTCCAACCTAATTGTTTGATTCCTTGCATGTCCCCACATTTGTTCGACAACACCACCACAGGGTGTCACGCAGGTATGCCGTTTACAGGAAGAAATGCCAGTAATAATTGTATATAGTGCAAAGCTGCACAAGGCAGAAGTGTCCCTTGTTCAATGAACAGATGTCTGGCGGTAAATTGCCCAGTGGTCCATTGTGATTGCTACTGTTGAAGAAATCTATATCTCTGCCTCCTCCATGATGGATTCCTGTGGAAATGGTAACTTAATGATGGTCCAAAACAGCCCTCAGAAAAGACCTTGCTGCTCTATGATCTTGGGAGCAGTGGACAGTCGAGCCATGTTACAGTTTCAGGGATCATTTATGCCATTTACTGACTCGATTTGGTCGCCTAATGGTCAGTCACTTATTTACACATAAGACACAAATGACTTGTTTGAGATAATCCAAAAAACTGCCGGATTTGTTGGAAAATTACAGCAACACTGTGACCAGTTAAGCGAGGAGACAAACAAACTGGCATTTACTCGCAGTGCAAGAGGATTCGGTTTAGGAGAACATGCAGCAAACACTCAAAGTGACCACAAAGGCTGAGACAAGATTCAAGAGTGGGATTGAAATTACAAGGCCAAACCCCTACTGGACACATCCATTCTAACCAACATACAAAAGCAGGAGCTTCAAATTACAACGGACTATTTCCTTGACCTGGCCTAAAATCAACAAAACACTGTGACGATTTCTCACTACTTACTTGCACAACGTGCAAGCACAAAGGACAGGTTCAACTAAAAATTGCATACCGATGCATTCTGTTGAAATCCAACAAAATTGCACTCAAGTATTTCAATTTAGATCTTTTACTTCCAGAGCACAGTCACCAGCTCATCTGGATTAATCAACATTTCAGTCTCAGTTTTACCTGACTCAGCCTCAGCATTGCCCCCTGAAGCAGAACTCCTGCCACCTTGCAGAGATGATTGGTAGTTTGACTAATTGTCGAGTTCCTAAAACGCTGTGTTCTGTACCTGTAGGAAAGGTCCTGTGACAAAGCCGGACCATTATATTCTAAACACATCTTCCGCACAGAGACGCTGCTCGTACGGTACTTTTTCCGCATGCGAGTCTTTAAAAAACAGACAAATATTGCAGATGCCAGAGAGAGGCTTTGGCACCAGGTTTACATAATTATGCATACCTGTCATCCTTCTCATCCCCTTCAGAGGTGGCATTTTTTTTCCTGTAAAATTACTTTGATCCTGGCTGTACTGTAGATTTGGCAGAGATTTGTAGCTTCATAAACCATTCTCCACCCCGCTCTGTCACAGAGATGTGAGAACATGATTGGAGAATCAGCCTCCTGCAGAAGCATCTAATAAAGTAACCAAGTAAATATCACGAATCCGCAAAATTATACCACCTTTCTTTTTTCTTTTTTTTGAAGAAAGAGAAGAAGCTGCAGTTTGTTCAACCGCGGTAATGTGCTGCTTTAACGGTCTTGCAATGCTCAACCCCCTGTTTCTATACACATTGCACAGTGAAAGTGTTGCAAGTGTAGAGGAGTGGGGAAAATTTTAATTTTGAATTTGCATCTAAAAAAAGTCTGCAAAACTCAATAAACCA